>JACTOM010000198.1:4067255-4103411 GCA_015832385.1 Elymnias hypermnestra
CTCGCTTAATGTGACCCCCCCCCCCCCCCCCACCTTATTATAAGTATAATAACAATGAAATTTCACAAAAAGCACTTAAAAAAATACATTGATTGAAATTAAAAAATTAAATCACATTTCTCAGAAACTAACAATTGAAAAAGCAAATTGTATTCAAAATTTTATTTCAAACAAAAATCTAAATAGTATAATACTTCAAGTAGTGTAGGTATTATAGTACCTTTAAAATCTAATTCAGGCAGGCATAATATGATCAACTACCCGTCCGAATTCTGGGCGGGTCGCTATTATAAAATTTGAATATTCCAATACATTTATATAAATAAAGTAATCAATTTCCTTACCTTCCCGGACAGAATTTCTAAGACCCTTAACTTAGGGTCCATTCTTTCTAAGGACTTCCGTATTTCTTCATCCCCTTCAGCACTCCAAAAGGATATCTCATTACCAAAAACTTTGAAACCTAACTCAGCCATCGGGAAACGGTGTTTCAGTGCATTGTTTTTATATCCTAAATCATCAACTTTTTCACGTACTTCATCTGCTTCGTTTGTTGAACGGAAGAAACGAAGCTTATCTATCTTATCGTTTATTTTATTTTTGCTCAAGGGACCGGAATTCCCGAATATATTTTCGAAATATTTTTCGAAACCTTCCCCGCGAGCTTTGATCTAAAAAAAATTTTTTGTAAATACAATTGAAAGTTCTTTAGGCGCATGCTAATTCGTTGGAAGGTTAGGATATTTTGATATTTACAAATAACATGTGGCATTTTAATTTGCCACTCGTCATTTAATAATTAAATAAAAATATTTCATAAATTATTAATTTCTAATATTGACAAAAAACACGTGGCATTTTTATTTACAATTCGTCATTTGAGATTTTAATAAATTATTTTAATGACAATTAAATTCCTAAGATATTTTTTCCTTTTCCCCTCCCTCTTAGTCTTGAAAATCTAAACTTTTAGATTTGTATAAATAAAAACAAGACTTAAAAATTTGTTTGCCAAAGAAGTTTCACTTCTGACATGTGTACTTTGTATTCACGCACTTTTAATTTTTTTATTACTGACAGGTGATTTATTACGATATAAAGTGATAATACAGTCTAAGATATATGCTGGAACGCAAATTGTTTCAGCAATTTTAGCGTCATTGTGTAACAGACATCTAGATATACATACTTTCTAAAGAATAATTATAGGATTAATTTAAGAAAATTTTTATAGTACCTTCTTATGGAACATGGATAAAAAAGTTTAAAGAAAATGATTTATGTCACTAATTTGTTTTTACCACATGGGAGTTTATTGAATAATCAATATATTCTTTACATCAGGCTAATAAACCTCTTTACCTCTAACAAGTTGATAGATTCACCAAACATGTCGATAGTTAAGTTTAATGAAACAGCTCTTGGTATATAGGAATCCGGTGAGAATATTACATTTGCCTCATAATTACCACCTGAAAAATAAACAATCAAATCATGTATTTAGAAAATTATAGTTTAAAATAAAAAGAAACTAGATTCTGAGAACCAATAGAAAATCCAAAGTAACAACAAAATGTTTAGTATAATGGTAACTAAAATAAAAAAATAATAACTTTTGGTCCTTCGAGCCAGTTATTATATAATAAGAGACTCGAAGGACCATATGTTGACGTGATCGACAAAACTCTTGAGTGCTAGGTTTCCAGGACGAAATTTCATTAAAAAATACGTATTACTTTTATTATCAGATAACACGAGTAAATTGTTTAATACGTGAATAAATAATGTATGTAGTAAATTGTGTAATGTAAAAATTTTAACAAACTTACCAGCGTTATATTGATCAAAGAAGACACTTTGTTCATAGTTTCGCGAGAACATTCGGAAATCAGGGTTATCTTCTAGTTGTGGCATGGTGTTACCGGAGAGCAAACCTTGGATCTCTACTCGAGAGGGCAGTGATGAGTGGCCAAGATTGTTGAGATGACTCCATACGAATGTCGCGACTATTAATAGAAAACAAATATCCTCTTGCAATTATTTGAATTGTATTAATTAATTCAATGAAAACTTTATATTATTATTACTTATTGAAGAAAATTCTAACTCATTGTTTAGAATTTCTTCTTTTTACGGTTTCCTACTGTTTTGTTTGGGTTCAGTTTTGATATACATACATGTTTTAATTTTATTTCTTCAATTTTTATAAAATAGTAAACATTATTGGATATTTTTTAGTTGAAAACGTTTTAATGGCGCAATGGGTTCGTCCTAGAACAGATCAGGAGAGGACCTTGTCATTTACGAATTTTAAGACCTTCTTTGATTCCATCATCAGCTGTATATTAGAAACTATATTGTCAAATGACAGAATTTGATAACTTAACAGTGTTTTAATGCCCACAAAGAAATTTTTAGGTCATTTGAATAAGTTATAACTTGAAGCCTGTTATTAATTGAAAATGGCGTATGTATGTATTAACAAATATTTACACAGGTATATAATTTTTCTATACATGTATGCCATTAAACTCCTTATAAACGTCTGTACCAATTTTGAAGAAATTTTCTGTTCAGGTAAATGCAAAAATGGTCTAGATTGACAATTGGATTTAATAGATAACGGGTTTGCCCATATTCCCACGAGATTGTTAATAACACAGATGGCATTACTGGGCACAACTAGTGTTATATATTTTATATATAACTGACCTTGGTTAACTGGCTCGTGGCGCAAAGCGTGGAATATCTTCCTAATGGTGCTAAGATTCGGACATCTCATTACTTGCAGATACGATGCAATACGGATTTCGACATCGATCAAATCTTCTCTGTACGTTTCTAAGAAGTATTCTCTGTAAATAAATAAAGAAAGATTAAATAAGACATGACACATTGTAACGTTGTACTTAAAAATAATATATTAAGTAGGTAGACTTAAAAGTTGTTAGCGGTAACGCACGGTCCTTCGTACGTCACTTGTCGCCGCGCCGGATGCATTTGCCTGTTCGGTCTACCAGTGCGCGGTTGAATAAATCTGTGACCTGTGCGACATACTAGTAACGCCACGCTTAACCCGCTGGGGTGAGTCCCTACTTTTATTATATCATGTCTAATCTGTCCTGTTTTCTGCCGCTGTAGTGTTTGTCTAGTCGCTGGGCTAGGCGAGTCACTGGCAGGAAGCAGGACATGGCTGTAATGCCTGTCCTCCGGCATTTCAGGTTCACGGCAGTGCTAGGGAGTGCCACGCGTGCAAGGTGACTCTAAGGTCGGAGTACCACGCGTGCTGAGCGACTCCACCTGTTCGAACGAGCCCCTCAGCTTGGATTTTCCTGAGAGCGTCCTGAGTCAAGCAACCGCAATTGCACCCCTGAACCTGGGTGCTGGATTCAGGCCAGTGACGCATTATTCCTACCACCAGTGCTGGGCGGCAACCAGATTTTAAGGCCAATAAAAGATTTCCTTCAAAGAGTCTTTTATTGACCCACCCCTGTCTGCCGCGATACAAGCTAGACCGCGACAACATCTTAGTGTCGCTGGTTGGGAGACCTATCCCTGCGCATAATAGTGGGCGCTATTCTCGGAGTTAGTCTCGAGGGCAGCTAGCTCCTTCTGTGAGGCAGTCATCTAACATACGGAGGTATTAGAGAGGCAAAGGGAGAGAGCAACTGATACTTCTCCCTCCCCTGAAGGAGGGGGAGGTGTCAGACGGTGCAATTTTTCCCCGACTGCTCTCCCTTCCGTGAACCATTGAGTCAGATTCATCCGGGGCCCAGAGCTGAATTCGTCATCGAACATCTGGCGTCCACCATTTCGATGAAGGCTCCGCCGGGTTTTAGTGGGTATTCTGTTGAACAGTAAGTCCCGCGCTCCCGGGAGGAGCAATGAACCACATCCGGCGTGGTCAAAGCTTTTCCTAGCGACTAAAAAGGAATATTCTTCTGGAAGTTTCTAAAAAAAAAGTAGGAAATGATTTCTTATTTACCTTTTTATTATATATTAAATTAAATACTAAATAGAGAATTACAAACATACGTACAAAAGTCATTCTTATGAAGACTATTTTAAAAATAAAATTAATTTATAAAATCAAAAAATCGTATTTATATTAATTTTAAGAAAACAAAGCAAATTGCAAAGCAAACAATTGTTAATTAAAATTATAGTTTTTTCTCAATATGAAAAAAAACTTGAGAGCCCATTAACGTCGCACTGCTGGGCTCAGGCCTCCTCATTCATGAGAGAGGGTTTTCAGAACAGAGACCCATCGCGCTGCTCCTCTGCGGATTAACAGGCATAGTACACAAGTGCACCCTTTATTCCTTCACTCACATAGTCCGATAGGTATCCGACACGAACGGAGAGAGATCAAGCGCAGGACCGACGGCTTCGCGTACTCTTCGAGGCACGGGGGTGGAGCACACCGCCAACTTCCCAACTTCGGGCAAATGTTGAGAAAATCTTAATAGAAAACTCAATATCAATTTTTGATTTGGCCCGACCCGGGACTCAAACCCAGGACCTCATATGTGTCGAACATGGTAACCATTAGACAAATGAGGCAGTTGATGTAAAGGCAGGCATGAAAATGTAATTTCTATAAATTAGAAATTTTAGTGTCGAAATTTTCATCTAAATATCTATTAATATTTATGCTTTGACATTTCATGTATTAATCTGAAACACAATAAAAAAATAAAAGGAAATTATTACATTTGTACAATATTGATACACTTACCGAGTTTCCGTACAAGGTGTGCGTCTAAAAGCATCAATGGCGGTAAGTCTTATAGGTATTGATATTATAGAGTCCCCTATGATACTTATAAGGACTTCAGCGAACTCCTGCTTGAAACCACCGATGTTACCAAGAGCTTTAATAGCTATCACGAGCTAAAAGATAAAAAAATAATTACAGCTTATGACAAAACTTTCATATATGCTGTCATCTATAACAGCAGTCGGGAAACCGGAGTACATTATCCCAAATGAGGTCAAATTACATTTTTGGTGGTAAAAATGAAACTATCGTTAGGAAAAAGTAAGTAAGTAGCAACCTATTAACGTCTCACTGTTGGGCACAGGCCTCTTCACTCATACGAGACAGGGTTTTTAGAGATACCACGCTGGACTGGCAGGCATAGTACACAAGTGACGGCAATCCGACACGACCGATGAGAGATCGGGCGTAGGACCGATGGTTTTACGTGCTTTCCGAGGCACGGGGGTGGATCACACCGACAAATTCTTCCCAACTTCGGGCGAATATTGAGAAAATCTAAATAGAAAACTCAATATCGATTTTGAATTGGCCCAACCCGGGACTCGAGCCCAGGACCTCATGTCTGTAGTCGAACATGCTAACCACTAGACCAATGAGGCAGTCGAGTAAAAAGTATATATATTTAATTTGCTATTTTATAAACCTGTTAGTATTTTTTCCAATACAAAGTTTTAACAGCGGTCTGCCAATTTAATATAGTTTTTCGTCTAACAAGAAAAATATCATATGTATATCATATGTATATATAAAATAACAAGAAATTATCATTTACTTACATTTCCCGTGGGGGCGATTTTTTTTCTCAACTGTATATTACATATATTACTATTATTACCGTTATGTATTACTATGATTACATTGATAAATTAAAAAAAAAGGTAATTCAATTATAACAAAAAAAAGGCAAAGGTTAGCGAAGACATACTTACATTGTCCCTGTCTTGTCTCGGCTCATTTACCACTCCCCTGTTAATGATATCATTGACTACGTTTTGGAATTCTTCAAGTATTTGTTTTGGAACATCTTCCTCGCAACATTCTCGTACTATAATATAATAAATGCATATGTATAAGTAAGAATCAAATAGTTTCAGATGCCAGCGCTCTCTATCATGTGGACAGAGTCAATGAGTCACAGGCCGGAGGCGTTCTCAACAGTTCTCGAGTAACGGTCCGCCAGAGCGGTCGACTATTGAAACTTTCACGCGTTCCTAACTATTACTTTTAATGTGTTCGTTTACATTGATATCGGGATTATTAAGTGATTGGACATTATAATCTAAGTAAATTAATAAAGTGTTTGATTGCACTAGTGTTACCCACCGATGCCCACACGTTGGAGGTTGAATTATGGACCCCACTAATGACGATGTCGGCGGGAACCTAATTCTTTCTCCGTCATATGTATTAAAATATAATGTTTATATTTCTATTTCTTTCTCTTTCTTTATTTGCGATTTTACTTATTTCTAAATATATACGCAAAAATATTCATTAATTAAATCAATGTATGTCTTTTTTGTAACAAAATTTCTCTAACCATATTTTTTTGTTTTCCTGGTTGCCTGGCAGAAAACCCTACTCAACTATAAGACCGCCCTTTTATATTGTTTATATTCCTGTTTTCTCTCACGGCACGTTAACGATTTTCCCTTAAACTACGACAAAAAATTCGACCTGATCGAGTAGAATTTTCAATCAATAGTTAAAAATCGTGTTTTTTACTGCCTGTAACATTTTGATAACCAAATGGTTGCTACCGGGAGGAAATGTGAGTTAGACTCATGTGCATAAATGGAGCTTAACTAGGCACTTTTATCCCGCATAAAAAAACCGAAAAGTGAACTTACATACAGCAGTGAGAAAAAATACTATAATAAGAGAGACTTACATGATTTCCCATTATGTTTGCAATAGGAATGTGTCATTGATGAAACGGTGAAACTGACCACTTTATCATTCTTCTGTTTTCTCAATAACTCTAGTATGCTTTTGAGCATGTCCAGTTTCGGCCTGTGTGAGAAAAAACGATACAATAAGAAATATATAAAAAAAATCCGACGCTATTTAACAAGTACTTCCTTTACTCATTAGATAGAAATAATCCTTTAAAGCTTTTACTTGAGTCTTCAGATAGATGACAATTATTTCCAAATAAGATAATTAATTCACGGAATGTAGATAATTATTTAATTAAAATATATATATATATATATATATATATATATATATATATATATATATATATATATATATATATATTAACGTCAAGTGTCATCCCCTACCAGTTTAAAAAATGGACATGAACTTGTGTATGAATAAAAAAAGTATTTTATTAATAATATTTATACACTAGGTGTCAGGAACATGCTCGCGAAAACGAAGACAGGCGATAATGCTAATGATACCTTTGATGATGATAATTTCAGTAAATAATGTATTTTTTATGAAACTATCGTTTCATTTTAAGTTATTACATAATTATAAGTTACCAACATTACTAATATATTGTAAGTAATCTAAGTAAATTACAGTATATATACAATGTTCTCATAATGTAACGGGTAGGGTGAGACCTCCAAGACTTCCTAGACAAGTAATATATAAGGTAATAAATAATAATAATATATAATAAGGTAATATTAATTATAATATAATAATTTAATTGTATAAACATGATGGAGCGTAAATAAGTAGCAGCATTACCATTAACGTCCCACTGCTGGGCACAGGCCTCCTCGCTCATATGAGAGAGGGTTTTTAGAGCATAGACCCACCACGCTGCTCCACTGCGGATTGGCAGGCATAGTACACAAGTGCACTCTCTATTCCTTCACTCTCATAGTCCGATGTGACGGGAATCCGACACGGCCGGAGAGAGATCAGGCGCAGGACCGTCGGCTTAACGTGCTTTCCGAGGCACGGGGGTGAATCACACCGCCAACTTCCCAACTTCGGGCAAATATTGAGAAAATCTTAATAGAAAACTCAATATCGATTTCGATTTGGCCCGACCTGGGACTCGAACCCAGGACCTCATGTCTGTAGTCGAACATGCTAACCACTAGACCAATGAGGCAGTCCGGAGCGTTAATAATGGTAATAAAACGTTTTAATTTTTTTTTTATATCATAGGTGTCATGAGTTCTAACATCTGTCTTCGTTTGCAGGAGCGGACTACAAACAACCTGTATACATATTCCCTTTTTGTAACTTATATTTAGGGGATACTTCTCGAAAATATGAAGTCCATAATTTTTGTATACCTCCCACCCCTTGCCATTGTACTTACAATTAACAACTTTGAAAACAATACATTTTTTTTCATGTTTAGGTGAAGCCTAAGAATTTTTTTATTGTTTTTCAATTGTTTTCAGATTTATGGCTATTCTGCGATATATTTTACTATATTCGATATATATGTATATAAAAAAATGTGAACTCATAGTAAGAATTGCAAAACTTACCGAGGTATCATGGCCATAGACATGAGCCATTCGTGTCTGGTTTCCTTGTCAACTTCATTGTCGAGGATCATGTTTTTTATCAGTTCCACAGATCCAGGGCTCGCTATGTATGGAAGAGCGTCCAAAATATGTTTGCTAAAATTTAAACATTACAATTTTTATTATTCGCTGGCCCATTGGTGTAAGTATTCGTTTCTCTAGTAGAGGTCCTGGGTTCGATTCCCGCTAGAACAAATTTAGGCAGTTGCATTTTCTATTTTGTTCAAGTCTGGACCAGGGGCTTAGGCCCCGGCTAAACATCTCTCATACCTACTCAAGACCTGCATGTCTCATACATTTTAAAGAAACCCGTCATGACGATGAATGACGAATCCCTTGAGAGGCTAGATTGATATGAGGTTTCGGCCGTGGCTTGTTACCACGATACCAGCAAAGAAGTATCACCCAGAATAAAATTTACGTTCCATTACAGCGCTATTTAGAAGCGTTGGTTTATGGTTAAAGATATTTATTTTCCATAAAGAATATAATGTTCACTTTAAACTTAGGGTTAATGCATAATTAATTTACTGCACTATTGAGGGTACTTTTGTTTAAATAATCTTATAAGAACTTTTAAAAGCAAATAATAAATTTAAGAAGTCATACTAATGTCACAAGAAGATGTCATTGGTGTTGGAGATGTCACCGGATGTGACAAATAATTACTTAGTTTTTAGTATAATAGGTTATTAGAAAGTAAAATTTTAATTTTCTGTTATTTAATATACTATTATTAGCTTCTTTATATTCTTGATAAAAAACTACTCAACAGTCCCAACCGGATGTGACAAATACTCAGTTTTTAGTATGAAATATATATAAAAAAAAAACTATTCACCAGTCTCCTCTCCTATGAGTAAATAGGATCGCGTCCAGCAGTGGGATTTTGATAAAGTACCACATGCTTATTTGAGATAAATATACTTACGAGGCTGTTGGGCATATAGTTGGTGCTCTAGCAAGGAGCTGTGCCAGAGCCGGATGGTGGAGTTTCCTCGCAGAACGAACTAATCTGCTCCATAACCCTACAATGGAACCGCTGTCCATATTTTCATCTACCGTCGAGATTTCATCGTCTGAACTGGGTTTTACACTGAAAACATGGATTTAAATTTATACCAATATTTTAAAGCTGAAGAGTTTGTTTGTTTGCTTGAATTAATACCAAATTTGTTGGAATTCAAAAATTCCTTTGTATTGGATAGCCCATTTATCGAGAAAGACTATAGGCTATATAACTGGTATACCTTATCGCTTTAAGGCCGCCTGTTTGTACACTTTTATTTATTTTTAATCGGTGGTGTACAAAAAAGTATTATATATAGATGTCGGAGAATAAGAGAGAAGGAGATGAAACATAAAGCGTCGGCATAGGGTTTTCCGCTGACATCATCGATAGTGTGGATCACATCCATACTGTGTGGGCGTTGGTGGGTAATGTTGGTGCAATCAAACACTTTATTAATTAAATCAGATTATAATGTTCAATGATTATAATGCAGTGTAGGCAGGCCCCCCACAAGGTGGATCAATGATATAAAGAGGGTCGCCGGTAGCTGCTGGAGCCAGGCGGCGCAAGATCGGGCCTTGTGGACGTCATTACGTGAGACGTATGTCCAGCAGTGGACGTCCATCGGTTGAAGCGTCGACGACGAAGACGACGATAATGTTCAATCACTTAAATGCTCCCAGTATCAATTTACACAAACTCATTAATAATAATAGCTAGAAACGCGACAGTTTCATTCGTCGACCGCTCTGGCGGACTGTCACTCGGGAACTCGTCTACCGTCGGCTCATGACATATGACTGTTCCACGCCATAGACAGATGGCGCCAGCGTTCCACTGACTACTGCACTCCGACATATATATATGTGTATGTATATAACCGTGATATAGATATATAAATAATGACAGGCGCAAAACATTAATTTAAAATCTTGCGAAAACAGGGATAATGTTTTATGAGGGTCTAAATTAAGCTACAATAATGTTCTACGTAATGTTTTCTAATAAAAGTTGTATAATAGTTCTATGATAGAATATATTTATTTTTTATGATTCATTATAAACTTTTTATAAGCCAATTGATAATTTCCTCTCGTTTCTCGTTGCCTCTATTAAAAATTCTTATAGAATTTTCTGTAATCCAAAAAAACACTGTGCATAACTAAAGACGGTTATATGATAATGACAAACTTACAGACAAAGTAGTTTCAATACGTCTCTGGCTGATTTTAACTCTCCTGTGTCAGATCTTCCATATGGGGAGTGATGATGGAGTATGTTTGAGCGTTTCTGTATAGGTGCCCAAGCTGTAAAAGGAAATATTTTTAATTTAATTACAAATTAGATGTCGCCCACAACTTTGCTTGAATATACTAATAAAACCTTTATCATAATTAAGATTGGCAGTCATAGCGCTACCTTCTTAACCTTTTAAGCCTTCAGTATCAAAATAATTACGCGTGATTCGAACGGGGGTTCTAAAATACCCCAATTAATTTGTATGGAATTCTGAAACAGTTGCTTGAACATCACGTGCATGCCATTGCGTGTTCATAAGGCGACTGAGCGGCATACACGGCCGTACAAATCGGCGACAACGAAAACAGTATCATACAGTCATCTCGCACTTTCCTTAAGGTGATACTGCGGTTGTTGGAGTGGAGTAAGAGAAATAATATGTCATTAGCAGACTAAATCAAAACGTGCTAATAATAGGAGTGTAGATATTGCGTATCAACTATATGGATTTTTAGTTATTAAAAACAATAATTTTAAAGGATTTTCCACAATAAAAAATAAAAAACGGGAAATAGTTTCTTTAGAATGCTTTTATGATTACAATAAATATGAAGAAAGTAGCTCTTTTTACACAAGTTATTAAATAAAAACCATTTCAAATACCCCTCAGCAAAGTTAGAGTAAGCTTTCAAAAGATGGCGCTGTACAATTAATCGCAATTACAATTTGTTAATAAATTAATATTATATAAAACATGTATTAACATCAAAAGTCATAAGAACCAGGATGGATGAATTAAACAGTCTTTTATATAGGGAAATTTATAGGGAAAGTATAAACGTATTGTATGAATTGAAAAAGAAATGCTATTTTAGTAAGAAATGTAATTTACGTACCTTTGTTTTCAGTATACATAGAGTCAGATCCAGTTTTATTGACTTCTTCCAAAAGCACTAGGTCCTGTATAAGAGTTGTCATAGCACCAGAGTTTTTGCCCGAAAACGGTTCAAATAAATGTCGCTCACGACAGTTAACCGATTTGTAAATATGATGATCCACGGATATAACACATTTGCTTTCAGATTTAAGAACCGGCCATGTTTGAAATTTCTGTAAGGAAGTATAAATAAAGGTAAAGGTATACGCCTTCGTAAATATTTCAGTGAAGTACAAAAATAATGCCATCTATTAGAAATTTAGTAAACTACGCCATTTCTCATTGCTCGATTCTATAATGACCACATTATATAAATTGTAATTAAACATGATTATGGATGAAAAAGAATTATCCGGTAAATATTATGTAAGATAATATTTTTAAATATAAAAATATGATTTTATAAATGGTTCAAGTGTCTATAAAACACTAAAAAAAATAACGCCATCTATTGAAAGTTTTGTAAACTACATAGCATCTCATTTCTCTGTATAATAATGGCGGCAATTTATAAAATAGAAAACTTTACAATTATGAATGAGAAAATCTAATGTTCAATAATTATGTATTAGGATAGATTTAAACATACATACATGCCTAAACTTTTCACATACGACGGAATGTAGCTATAAAAAATAACGCCATCTATTATATGTTTTGTAAGCTACACCGTAAATATAAGATTATGGATGAGTAAACGAAATTTTAATTATTCACTGAAGTCTTCAATTAGAGGAACTAGCATTTTTTTTTCAAAGTAACTCGTATTACGCTATTGTAATGAATAAAACATAAAATTTTTTTTATCCTTAATATGTCCGAAAAATCTCAAAAAATAGGAATTCAAACAAAAGTAAAGGATCACGTATTTTTCCGTGGTATCCATCGACCTTCTCATGTTCAGCATCGTCCTGGAGTGCGTTACAGTTTAAACTTTGATCTTTGGATTTATATTAGTATTAATATAGTTTTAGTATATTAGTATTTATATATATTAGTATAGTGTCTTATTTCATAAATAATCATCTCTACTTACACTCTGGAAGTCGTATCGGACAGTCTGAAGTATGGACATGTACTTATACCTGTCCGTACATTGGGCAAGGTCACGGGTTTTCACTAGCACTAGGCTAGTATTCTCTTGACCCCGTACTATGTAGTCTACATTACAAGTGCCGTGGATGTCTTGCTAGAATGGATAAAATAAAATAAAAATTAAAAGTGCGTACGTACAAAGTACACATGTCAGAAGTGAAACTTCTTTGGCAAAATAATTTTTAAGTCTTGTTTATATTCATACAAATCTAAAACTTCTGATTGCGGAGACATAGAGGGAAGGAGAAAGGAAGATATGTTAGGAATTTAATGAATTCAATTATCATTACATAATTAAAAGAATCGAAAATTAATACATTTTATTTGAAAAATCAAATGACGAATTGTAAATAAAATTGCCACGTATTTTTGTCAATATAAGAAATTATTAATTAAATTTTGTTTTGAAAAGAGAATTTATGAAAATTTATATTTCATGAAAAATTGTATATGAAATGATGTTTAAGAGCGTCTGATGTTTTAACAATACCAGTAAAGACATTAGTTGGCTAAAACTAGTACTAAAAATAGTTGCCAAAATTTTTTCGGGATGTTTTTTACTATTGATAATTTACACATTATATTGCACATTTTTTATTTTAATTACACAATAAAATAAGCTTTAATAAATATACAATGGGCTGTCTTATCACTAGATAGTTATTTCTTCTACACAACCTTGGGTTAGAAAAGCTAAAATTAATGGAGGAGAAATATAATGAGCCACAGTGATTAAACTATTTATTTTATTTCATTTTAACATAATATTCATTCACCCACTCAAGTTAAAATACATTTTAAAAATGTTAGTGCATATTTGCAAATGTTCATTTATTAAATGAGTGTAGTTTGCAAAAAATACAGCACCATCTACTGAAAGCTTATGTTAAAGGTTTCTTTCTACTAATGAGTTTAAGTGGTGTAGAAATTGATTAGATTTTTTGGTACTTATTCATATTTTATGAGCAGTATCAACGAGAAAGTCATGCCAGGACATATTTACCTCAATTCCTTTAAAATTGATGTCAAAACGTTTCATACTATTCTGAAACAGAGATAATGTCGCTCGTTTGAAGTTAAGTACCCAGTCCTCATCTGTTTCTTCGGGGCATATCTCTGATATAATGCCATCATGAAATGCAAATCTGAAATATTTTTAATTAATCGAGTTACTTTTTTATTTGAGTAAAATTCTGTGTAAAATCATAGGAGGTAAGTGACTTCTTACCACATTAGCATACTTTCATCTTATACTGTATCAACATTTACCATCAGGTGAGCTTATATGAAAGTGCTAGCAAAGCAGGTCAGCATGTTTCAAGCACTAACTTATCAGCAGTAAAAATAAAACATATATACTTTACTACAAAGTCACCATTGTCAACCAGAGCTAGGATAAAATTATTATTTGCTGAATGGTGTTCTCATTTTTGGCATCACATTTTTCTGTGACAACTGTAATGGTGTCATCATATAACTTCTATATGTCACAAAGTGTATATTGTGTAGTTAAATGTGATAAAACAAAATAAAAGTTTATTCATTTTTTATATATAAAGAGCTACAAGCAAAATACCTGAGATCATTTAAAGAAAGAGCATGTATAAACTTCTCAGCTCTTTCCACTGGGTAGCTTTCGTCTTGGTCTATCAATATGACATCACTTAACTGAAGGAGACCTTCACATGGCTTGATAAATTGTATAGTAACCTGTACAAAAGTCACACATAAAAAATTTAATAATACCTCAATGTGTTTAAACAGAAAAGGTAGTTTATTCACCATTTCCACTAATTTAATAAATCTTGAACAACTTAATTATTATACCCTTAATTATTTATATATTTAAACAAATAGGACATTGTACATTCATAACACATACCAAATTGTATATATAGATATAATAAAAAACTTGTTTATTTCCCCAAATTATTCAATTTCAATAGTTCCTTTATTCAAGTAAGCTTTACTGCATCCATAAGTTGTTTTCATATAATTTCTAATGTATGACTGATGATGATATTAAAGAACAACTTAGAATTTAAATTTACAAGAGGTCCTTGGAACATAGATCTGAGTGTCACTTTTTTATTACCAACAATACAATATGATTTTAATTAATTTATTAACATTAGAGCAATCCATTCACCCTAACAGTTTTTTCATCTAAAGGATAATTCTTAAAAAAAAAACAATGACAAAAGACTATGTTTTAGTTGAATTATTGTTATAATCTAAAGTAATTGTGACTTTAATATGATTACTACTGAATAATAAAACTATAACACATGTCTTTGTATTCAGCATTATCAGAAAACTTCTGTCATATTATACTCACTTTTGCTTTTATATCCAATGTGGAGCGGTTATCACTGGATCCAGCAAAATATGTCTCTACTTTAGCTTTATATTCATAATGATATATGATTTGTGTTAAATATTTGAATTTTTCGGGTGCTGAAACAAAAGGCAACATTTTGATATGCTATTATACAGGCTAATAAATACAAAAATATTTCCAAAACAGTTTTGGTGTTTCACCAGTACCAAGTAACCAAGTAATTGGTAAAGTAATTCTTTTGCTTTTAATGGTTTGAAGAAGAAAATCAGACCTTTTTATTATTTTATTCTTGTTTTACTCATTTTTTCATATAAAATCAACCATTATCACTTATATTAGAAGATTTATGACGATATTTGATAAAATCTAAGAATTGTAATTTTTCAGTGGTTTGTTTACAAACATTTCAACAAGTCACTACTGACATTGACAACTAGTCAATGTAATAGCCAGTAAAGGATTTAAGTTATTATGAATAATCAATCACAAATAATTTTAAACCTTATTCAATTACATTAAAGTACATTTTTAATTGACAAAATATCGGTGACTGTTATTATTATCTACAAATGTACTTTATCGTAGAATAAGGTTCGAATTTAATTCAAATTAAAATAATTTTTTCAAATTGCTAAATTCCTTACTCAAGTAGGAAGTTATCAATAATGGCAAGATTTATAATATTTTGTAAATAATTGTAAAAGAATTTAAACCTTGCATACAGTACTTCGAATTCAAAATGAAAATGATTTGAATTCATAATAAAAAAAAAACAGCATACTCAACGTCCAATAGACGAACGAATTATTTTAGATAGATTTAGACTATGGAAGAAAACTTTTCAAAATCTAAAATTCTTTACTTAAACAATACATATTAATTATTTTCATTTAGTTTATAAAATGAAGGTATATAATAATCATTTTCCAGAAAACTGCGTTGGTTGTATGCATTTTATAGAAACAATTTTAGTTGGTGTATGTATTTTATGAAAACAATTTTATAACAAAAGTAAATCAAGCTTACGTGCGCATGTCGGGTGACCACAAATAAACGGATCCTTGAGTAAATCTGTAAATAGACAAGTGTTATATAGAGAAATTGTAAACTACATATTTTTGGCTTCAATTTATGTTTTTCTTTAGTTAGAACTACCTAAGCCATGGGTTGATATGGCTTAAACTGTTAATATACACAACCAGCAATAACACGGATCGGCAACCAAAAATGTTTTGAGGATATTGGTGCAAAAAGGTAAATTGCGTTTTAACAGATTAGCACGCTTCCATTTTAGATTGTATTATCACTCACCACCAGGAGTGATCACAGTTAAGCGCTAATCTGTCAGCAATAAAAAAACACAATTCTATTAGACAAAGCGATTTTTTACATTTTTAGCCATATCTATCATTATTCTTATTTTTATTACTGCGGGCCGCTGGTTGCCGACACCTGCCCTATAACGCAAGTTATCTGAGCCATTAAACACCCCGTCATAATCGATGCAGTTGTTTCACATTGGCGAGGTCAAACGAATTTTTAATAAAGTTATAATTTGTAATAACAATTGTCTAGGTGAGAATAAAATAAACCGCAGAAACCGCAGAATAAAATAAACATGCACTAGTGAAATGATAAATATGTATTTAAATTAGTAAAACATCGGCACATAGTAGAGGGAGGAAACAATTTCCAAATTGTACGTATTTTATTGTTACTGTGTGATGCATGCGGTGATTATTCTATGTCAATAAGTTTCAATACGCAATCATTGCCCATTCAACAAAGTTGTACGAATAGAGAAATATTTTAAAGCTATGTGAAACGACTTCTTTCAAATATCGAATTTGTATTTCTGAAAAAAAAATTTAATACAGCTTTTTATGAAAATAGATAGAATGGATAATGCTAATATTTTAATGAAAATATATTTAATCAATAAAATCTCACGCATATAGAGTATGTCTACGTATTTGTCAATCGCTGAAAATTATGTCAAACGTCATGAGGTTATATCAAAAAAGTTTATATCGTCAAAAACTCTAAGGAGGTTACATAACAAAAGTTACTATGGTGGTTATACTTTTTTTTATTATCATCTTTCATACTAACCTTCTCCTGACTATAACAAAAGAATTATCGAAAATATTACATTTTTTAAATTATAAACCTTGTCGATAGATTTTTAATAATATTTAAACATATAATTAAGGTTAATGGTCGAATTTCAACCATTGGGCGACTACTAGTTTATTTAAATTATTTATGTAAAATGCTGGGCACGGGCCTCTTCACTCATTAGAGAGAGGGTTGTTAGAGCATAGACCCATCACGCTGCTCCTGACTGGCACACAAGTGCACTCTCTATTCCTTCACTCTCATAGTCCGAGAGAGTTGGCATATAGTTTGTAAATGTGAAGTTTAATTTTTTAAAATGTGAAACTTTGATTTTTTTTAATTAACACCCCCGCAATCACCTTGTTGGTGGAATTTCGCAAAATCTGTTCTTAGCTGACCACTGCTCGGCAAAAGGAATATTCCTAACAAATGTGAAGTCTACGCCTTATGGTTCCAGAGATATCGTGATGAGTCCATAGATACCTGGATATCTTTTATATATATAGATGATGTGGACATTCAATATGAAAGTTTTTCGTCATATTCCCACGGGATCTGACATCTACTTAACCGTGGTGTCAGACGTTCTCGATATTGTGGGAATATGTCAGCATCTGTATTTAGAGGTCGTCAAGGTCGAGGAGTTTGCAGAGAGTAAGTTTGGAGCATACCCATTGGACGGTTTGAAAGTCTATAAGGATATAGGTCGAAATATCCATTTGTTTCATATTTTGTATGATTTCATATATTGTAGACACATGTAACCTAAAGCATTACACTCCTTTAGTCAGTTGTGTAAAAAATATGAATGACAATTTGTATCACTGAATAATCGTTCACTATATTAACATTATTTACGCAGATGCGATAACCTATTGGGTGGCGAACTATTTTTATCGAGAAAAAAATGTTGCCTGAGAACCGCATACTACTAATTCTTATAATTTAGTAAATAGTGACGTTCATAGAACGATATCAGTTGGATTAAAAGGTTATATTATGGCACTAGCAAATACTGTGTATGGCAGCCTTGCTGGCGTGATGATACCAGTTCTCGCTTCACTAGCAGCGGTTTTGGCTTCGATTTCCGACAGGGTAAATTTAAGAAATTGAAATGACTGTGTAGAAACTTAAAGATGTAAATTACCTTTTAACAGATTAAGGAGTTTCTATTTTTGACTGTATAGAGTGCAGTTTCACCAGGTATTACTTATTGTGCCAAATATTTCATTAAAAGTTAAGTTTGCATGCTGTTATTCTTAAATACTTGGTAATGCAGTTATTCATATTATAATTCATTATTTAAATTCAATTCATTAATGATCGTAGAGAAATTGTACAAGACCATCTTTTGAAATTACATTTAAATTAAGGAGAAAGCTTAAAGCTTTCTATTCAAGCGCACCTTTTTACTGTAGATTTTTAAATATAGAAGTGGATCTCGTTTATAATATATTAAAACATAGCCATTATATTTAATGTCTTCAAAAATGAAAGAGATGAATCTATGATGAATGGCAATATTTGATAGATAGAGAACAAGAGGAAGAGGTGAAAGAATTTGTATACTTGGGATCTAAATTTACAAAAGATGGAACTTCTGAAAGTGATATTGAAAGGAGAGCGAATGCAGGGAATACGGTAAATGGTGCCCTGCACGCCTTTATGAATAACCAGATGGTGTCTCAAATGGCCAGACTGGCTGTGCATGCTGGAGTGTTGGCGTTAACACTTATATATGGTAGTGAAAGTTGGGTATGGCACAAGAATCACAAAAGTAAAATAAATGCGGTAGAGACGAGAGCGTTGAGAAGTATGAGTGGATTAAAACTGAGTGACAGAGTAAGAAATATTGTGATAAGAGAACGTTGTGGTATAAAAGAAGATGTAGTGACTAAAATTGAGAAAGGTATGCTAAGATGGTTTGGGCATGTAGAGAGAATGAATGAAAGGAGACTGACAAAAAGGATATATGAGTCATGAGTTAATGGGAAAGTTGGAAGGGGAAGACCAAAGCGAGCGGTTCTGGACCAAATCCAGGACATTTTAAATAAGGAGCAGGTCAAAAGTACTCTTAACCAAATGAACTTGTGTGAAAGGTTTAATGAGAAGGAAAGAAGCGAAGGAGATATGCAAGGATCGTGGCAAGTGGAAGGTCGTTGTCTCTGCCTACCCCTATGGGAATAAGGCGTGATCCTATGTATGTATGTATGTTTAAATTATATCCTAGTATGTAGAGTATAATAATATCCTTTTTTTGTATTTAAAAAAATGCTTGGATTTATCAAAAATGAAGATAAATATCTTTTTCCAAGTATTGTTATAGATAGAAGCCAAGTTCCTAAAATTGGTAGACAAGCAAATTTTATTTTACATTATGAAAGGCTTTTATTTACTTCCTGACCAAATTTCAGCAGAAATTTAGTTTATCATCAAGTAATTATGTTTTCTGTTATAATAAAATGGGTTTTTTCTAAAGACTTAACATTATCTAAAGCTGCAGAAAATTAAGCTCTTCGCGAAGAAAAACGGAGCCATTTTCTACCAGACAAATTTCCGACGATCCTTATCTAACCCTTGTCACAGGCGGATCAGGCACTGTGTTAGTTACTCGACTGAAAGGATAACTGTTCGCAAGAATGGTTACATAAACAAAGAAACAAACATTCCGTTTGTATGTATAGCAAACCCTAATCGGATATGCGATTATGTTTTTATCACTGTTTCAACTGTACCATGTAAAGTTAGGGTTAGGCAGAAAGTTGTCGTTTAGAGGAGAGAAAATTTAAATAGTTTTTTAACTTGTCTCTTATTACTATAGTAATAAACATTTATCGTCAATAAACAAAAACTTTTTGAAGAGAAAATCTCTTTAAAAGCGCTGTGCAATTGATTTTACGGGTATTGATTTTACAAAATACTCAATCCTTTTAAAGTACGTTAATTAATATTTTTTTCATATAGATTTACGGCAGAGACAGAGAAAGCGTGTATGTGTGCATGTGCATGTCGATGTGTGTGAGCGCGAGCGTGTGCATGTGTGTGCGTACGTGTGAGTGTGTGTCATGAAATGTGCGTTGATAAAAATATAAGTTTCCGATAAAGTATATTATAAGTGATTTTTACATCATGAAGATAATTCAAATTTTTCATAGGTATAGATATTTGTCTATTTGCACTTAGATACGGTATTAAATAAGGCATATTAATTTACTCGTAAGCAATTGTAACCGGATTAAGTAGCTGTATAATTAATAATCAGACTCATTAGCACAATTATATAAACTGCATACATTAGTCAATAAAATAACTATACTATTTCATGAGCAAATTTCCTAATTGATAACCTATTTTGCTGATAACGACTAACTATGCACAGTATGAGCTTTGCGATTTAATGATGTTTAAGTATACAAGATGTTGAACGTACAGAGGTTCTGCTGTTTAAAAGTGAAATTTAAAATGAAAATGACTTTAAAAAAAACAGAAATCTTTTAACGAACTTACAATATAGAAAAGTATATCTTTATTAGTATATAAAGTCTATATTAATAAGAAAAGTATCATGATGAACGCACATCCCGTTCACATACACACGCACACACACGCGCACGCATGTACACACATGCAACACGCATGCTTGTATAATACAATATTTCATTTTATATTTATGTATAATTCTCTTTTGTTTTGCTAGTTTTTACATACATACATAGCATCACGCCTCATTCCCATAGGGGTAGGCAGAGACAACATCCTTCCACTTGCCACGATCCTTGCATATCTCCTTCGCTTCTTTCAATCTCATTAAACCTTTCATACAAGTTCGTCGGTTTAGAGTACTCTTGACCTGGCCGTTATTTAAAATGTCCTGGATTTGGTCCAGGAACGTTCGCCTCGGTCTTCCCCTTCCAACTTTCGCATTCACTCTTGACTCATAAATCCTTTTTGTCAGTCTCCTTTCATTCATTCTCTCTACATGCCCAAACCATCTAAGCATACCTTTTTCAATTTTAGTCACTACGTCTTCTTTTATACCACAACGTTCTCTTATCACACTATTTCTCACTCTGTCACTCAGTTTTAATCCACTCATGCTTCTCAACGCTCTCACCTCTACCGCATTTATTTTATATTATATGTATTATATGTAAAAAAAACTTGTTTTATTGCTCTTGATTATATTTAATATTTTATATGTACACATACATGAAACAGTTTACATACGGTTCACAGTAAAAACTTGTAATGGATGTATCTAATAAATATTTAACTGCACTACAAAATATTCATTAAGCAGACCCGATAGCCCTTGTTCTGTCAAAAAGATTTACAATATGGCAGATTTTAGTTTTACGAATGATTTTCGAAATGAAATTACAGTAGTACTAATGATCTATAGCTCTTACACTTGGTGACTATTCAATTTGGTCGGGTTGTGACTATTCAATTGATTTTGAACTTTGTGTAGCGTTAATAAAGTGCAAATTGACTCTGTGACGTTAAGGAAACCCCTACATTGCTTAGACAAAAGTGAGTACTTGTAATTTATAATGAATTTTATTGAATAGCAATAAAGGTCAAATTGACTCTACATCTAAGTTTGAAAACGTTTGTATGGGAAACAGAAAAGGGCTGCTTTAGGGAGTTTTACCTGCAATTATTCGAACTTTTCTCGCCGTACAAACCATCCTTGGACTTCAACGAATATTAAAAAAAAAGAATTGTCATGCGCTTACCAACACATTTTGCGATTCATTTTTATATTATAGATTANGACACACGCATGTACACACATACGACACGCATGCTTGTATAACACAATATTTTATTTTATATTTATGTACAATTCTCTTTTGTTTTGCTAGTTTTTATTATGTATTATATGTAAGAAAAAATTGTTTTATTGCTCTTGATTATATTTAATATTTTCTATGAACACATACATGAAACAGTTTACATACGGGTCACAGTAAAAACTTGTAATGGATGTATCTAATAAATATTTAACTGCACTTCAAAATATTCTTTAAGCAGACCCGTAAGCCCTTGTTCTGTCAAAAAGATTTGCAATATGGCAGATTTTAGTTTTACGAATGATTTTCGAAATGTAATTACAGTAGTACTAATGATCTATAGCTCTTACATTTGGTGATTATTCAATTTGGTCGGGTTGTGACTATTCAATTGATTTTGAACTTTGTGCGGCGTTAATAAAGTGCAAATTGACTCTTTAACGTTAAGGAAACACCTACATTGCTTAGAAAAAAGTGAGTACTTGTAATTTATAATGAATTTTATTGAATAGCAATAAAGGTCAAATTGACTCTACATCTAAGTTTGAAAACGTTTGTATGGGAAACAGAAAAGGGCTGCTTTAGGGGGTTTTCCCTGCAATTATTCGAACTTTTCTCGCCGTACAAACCATCTTTGGACTTCAACGAATATTTAAAAAAAAGAATTGTCATGCGCTTACCAACACATTTTGCGATTCATTTTTATATTATAGATAGGCCTGATAACGTCCCTTGATAACGAATCCACTAACGCTTCTATTGATTCTACAGAGAAGAAATCATCAAGAAACTCTGTAAAAAGTTACTATAAGTTTACTGGGATGACTTTCAACAGAATTTGTCAAATTTAACATTTGGAGTTTTACAATACACATAAAAATAAAATAGTTATTGCACATGAAGTATCTACATTCACGGATGAGCAATACAGTTGAGATTGCGTCGCCCGGAAATTGTATTAAAAGTTAACAAGCTAGCAATTGATATTTTTGAATACGAAAAGAGGAGTGGCAGCTGTCCCTTTTACCATTTCCTAAGGATTTATTTACAAATAATTGTTTCGTCAATCATAAAAATCGATGAAATCGGCTACACACACGATAATACGTGACTCATTGTTACGATCCTCCTGAGACCATATGCAAGCGAGAGAGGACAACAAACGATAGAGAGGCCCGATTGGCCTAACTCCATTGTTTATTACAACAAAAATGTTTCATCTATGTTTTCTTGTATATAATATAATTAAATAACGATAATACGTATGTAATCTTTGAACAACAGGTTGTAATAGTATTCTTATATATTATAAAATAAATACCTCAGCTGCATCTATGTGTTTTTAAGCAATAAACTCAAAAACTGCTAAACAGATTTTTATATGGTTCTCACCAATATATACATTGATTCCTGAGGAAGGTTTATGTATATAATTTATCAAGGTTTTGTATATATTACTGGAAATACAACTCCTCTTTTGTACATGTAAAAAAATGTCATGTACAATAACGGTAATTAGAAAGTTAATCAAGACGTATACAGTATCAATCCTTATCTACATATATACGTTAGTTTCCATGTACATTATTATACTCCGGGGCGGGTAGCTTGAAAAATAACAACTATAAGCTAGTTTACCTTATGTTTTACGTGATTTGAAGTGGTGACAAGTAGATCCGGGTAATTGGCATATAATGATAATATTTACATCACTAAATGATCATTATTTACAAACACAGCAGCGGTTTTATTGTTTAGTTGTTATACTTAAATTAAACTATGAAAATAGTTTTTTAGATAATAATAATAGATGAAATGAAGGGTAAACATACAATATACTTATATCTCATATATTAGATAAGACTTTATTAGTTGTTCCTCGCTTAATTGTTGATTACGTGGGTATATGGGGAAATCTGTTGTTAGTGAGCTTATAATCTATAATACTTATAACTTATATTCTATATCGCAAAAGTAGTGACTAAATTACGATGTAACACACTTTCTACTAATATCTATAAATGTACGTAGTTATGTATATATATTTCCACTAGTATTATATTTTATATATTATAGTAGTAGATTATTGTATAATATTTATTCAAGGATTGCCTGGCAGAGATTGCTTAAAGAAGTAATGCATATAGGTCTATTATATAAGTTATCGTAAGAAATTATCTTAAAATTTCTATCAATATATGTAAATTTCAATGTAAGACACAGAAACAAGAAAGTAACATATAACGAAATGTTTTTTTTGTCTACAGATATATTTTTATTATAAATACTGATTGATACGTAAGAAACTTATCTAGGAAGTGAGTACAGTTGTGGGTTTTGTGTTGATAATGAATGATATGTACACAACATGAGCGTTAAACTACAAAAGAAAGCTGAGCAAAATATTTGAAAAAACGATTTGGATGAAATGCACCATTAAAGCAAAAAATGAAAAAGCTTAGAAAAATGTACGAAAATAATCAATATAAATCGATTTTTTTTAAGCATACCTTCATAATTTTAACTTAAACTTATAGAACAATTGCGAGAAATATATTTTTTCATGCTTAAACTTTAGTAGTTTTGATGATGTTGATGCAAGCACAACAATGTAAAGGTAAGTAGCAGCCTATTAACATCCCACTGCTGGGCACAGATCTCTTCATTTATATGAGAGAGGGTTTTATAACAGAGATTCACCACACTACTCCACTGTGTGTTTTCAGGCAACTTTATATATACACTAGCTTTTCCTGGATGCTTTTGCATTATTTTCTTTACATTGACATTTTAAAATTCGTTATATCTTTCGAATGGAAAGTCCGATTTTAATAAATTCAAAAGTATTCTACAGATATTGTCATTTAATATAATAAATATTAATATAGAGGTATGAATTATTGTCGGCACTTTTATTAACTTTTAAAATGAAAAGGTAGTTATAGTGGCATAACTACAGTAGTTGGAGATATGATATCACTTTGGGTTACATTCATGCATTTTAATTAGGGCATCCAAATTTATTGAGAGAGATGTAGCCCATATCACTCAGTGGAAATACAGCTGTCTAATGATGGAAAAATTTTTGAAATCGGTCCAGTACTTTTTGTGTAAAATCATTAGAAATATATATACAAAAACACAAATGTTTCCTCTTTATAATTAGGTTCGATTAATTTAAAAATGTTGTTTATGGATATTATTAAAACAGTTAAAATACATACTTCCCGATGCACGAACACTAACAACGCACAAACACACAAAAATCACACACCAATTCATTTTGTCGGTCAATCAAACCATGATTCGAGTACACGTTTTGCGGGACACAGATCAAATGACGAAAACGCTCAATATCGTGGGGTCGTTAGGGTCAAAGTAAATAATGTTATCGCTATTTATCTTTAACTGAATACAGTCCAACGGAGTTTTATAATTTGTATTGAATATTGTTTTGTCAAACATCGTTTTGATAAGTGGTTTCGTCGTATTATAGGGACCGGCGGGAAGCTAGCGGAAACATTGGATTGCGTTCAATGTAACGTGATATAAATGTTGTGTCATCTAAAATTGCTTTCATTGAGTTGTGATATGGTAGGGTTATAATTGAATTATCTGTTTTTTTTTTTATTTTCTTGCAGACAAGTACAAAACATTATCCGGAATAGAAACTGTCAGATTAGTATTAGCGATCACGATTGTTATTTGTTATTTGTGATTGTTATTTGTGAGAGCGTTGAGAAGCATGAGTGGTTTAAAACTGAGTGACAGAGTAAGAAATAGTGTGATAAGAGAACGTTGTGGTATAAAAGAAGACGTAGTGACTAAAAATGAGAAAGGTATGCTTACATGGTTTGGGCATGTAGAAAGAATGAATGAAAGGAGACTGACAAAAAGGATTTATGAGTCTAGAGTGAATGCGAAAGTAGGAAGAGGAAGACCAAGGCGAACGTTCCTGGATCAAATCCAGGACATTTTAAGCGGCCAGGTCAAGAGTACTCTAAACCGACGAACTTGTATGAAAGGCTTAATGAGAATGAAAGAAGCGAAGGAGATATGCAAGGATCGTGGCAAGTGGAAGGATGTTGTCTCTGCCTACCCCTATGGGAATGAGGCGTGATGCTATGTATGTATGTATGTATTGTTATTTGTGGTTTTAATATCAGTGTAACTTTCACATGTACTACATCCGGTTTAACGCAGTCCGGAAATTCTCAAATTTAAGAAGACTGTAGATTGGTGGACGTATTATTTTGGTATAAGAGGGGTAGCACAGGGGAATTAAGCAATAAACGCCTAGTGACAGTTCTTAGTTTGTGTCAACATTAGTATTGTGTTTTAAATTCAAAGTATGTAATATAATAATGAAGAATATGAGAATAGTATTACTTAACCTGCAAATTAGTGAGCGCCTCTAAAACTAGTGTAAAAGTTGAAGCCTATAAACGTCCTCTTGCCGGGCAAAAGCTTCCTCACTCGTAGATGAGATAGTGTTTAGAAAATAGACCCACTAGGCTGCTCTACTGCGAATTGACGGATTTAGTACACAAGTTTTTACCAGACATACTATCAGCTTACAAAATAATTAAGGTCTAAAAAATACAATCGACGACAACGCAAATTCTTACGGGACATGGTGGATTCTAATTTAAAAAAAGGCAAGTAGCAGCCCATTAACATCCCACTGCTGGGCACAGCCCTCCTTTCTCATATGAGAGAGGGTTTTAAAGCATAGACCCACCACGCTGCTCCACTGCGGATTGGCACGCATAATACACAAGTGTACTCTCTCTATTCCTTCACTTTCATAGTTCGACGTGATGGCTATCCGACGCGACCGGAGAGAGATCAGGCGCAGACCCGACGGCTTAACGTGCTCTCTGAGGCACGGGGGTGGATCACACCGCCAATTATTTTCCAAATTCAAATGTTAAGAAACTTAACAGAAGATTCAATATTGATTTCGAATTGGCTCGCCTCGGGACTCTAACCCAGGATCTTATGTCTATAGTCGAACATGCTAACCACTAGACTAATGAGGTAGATTCTCACGTTATCTTCATATATTTGCAAGAAAAAACAGCCCATCATGCCATTGCGAACCAGAAACCATTGAAAATAGTGAGAAACAACGTCCTGTTAGAAATAAATGATGAAATAACGCCAGAAAATCTAAAAAAGCGTATGGAAAATACTAGACAATTAAAATATTATCAAAAGGTAGAAACAAAATTAAAAAAAGGATCATAATAACGTATACATATATAATATCTACACTACACATAAAGAGGAAACATTTGTGTTTTTGTATGTTTGTTACGTTTTCACACTAAAACTGCTGTACCGATTTTAAAAAAAATCACCATTACAAAGCTGCATTTTTACTGAGCAACATCGGCTAAATTCCTTGTTTAAAAAAATTAGGATCCCTGATAAAAATGCATTAATGTAACCCAAGGTGTAAAATAATTGGTCACAAAAAATCTGTCATCGCGTGCCCTGTGGAAACTATTGATGAGAGAACCAAAAAATGTTCTACAATATTATAGAAGGGAGAGATTGACAGAGAGAGAATACACTTAAGTGCATTCTCTCTCTCTCAGTCTCCCATAAACGACACTTACAATAAAGTCAAAGTCAAAGTCAAAGTCAAAATATCTTTATTCAAGTAGGCCTATTACAGCACTTTTGAATCGTCAAATATCGTTTTTTTTTTCTATTTATTATTTAAATGAATGACTGATGATAACATAAAAGAACGACTTACAATCTAAAGTTACGAGGGTTCCTTCGCGCCCTGATCTGAGAAGAGCCCACAACAAACTCAGTCGGGTGTACGTTTTGTTTTGTTATCATCATTACAATATTTAATTTAAAAATATTCTATATCTATATACATATAGAGCAATTCATTCACTCCCACGCTTTTTTGTCTTCTAAGTATTCTTTCAAATTATAGAATGATTTCTCAATTAGTTTTCTTTTAATAAAAGATTTAAATTTATTAAGAGACATTTTTGTAACTTCTTCTGGGAGTTTGTTATAGAACCGTATACAGTTACCCTTGAATGACTTGTCAATTTTATGTAGCCTACTAGAATTTACAGCAATTTTATTTCCATTTCTTAAGTTATATGAGGTGCATTCACTTTTCTTCCTAAAAGAGTCAATATTTTTATGGACGTACAACAAGTTTTCTAATATATATACGCCGTGAACTGTCATTATTTTTACTGCTCTGAATTCGTCTCTTAGCGACTCTCTTGGACCCATATTGTAGATCGCACGAACGGCCCTTTTCTGCAGCACAAATATTGCATCTATATCAGCAGCATTACCCCAAAGTAAAATGCCATATGACATAATGCTGTGAAAATAACTGAAATAGACCAGCCTGGCAGTTTCAACGTCCGTAAGACGGCGAATTCTTTTAACCGCGTAAGCCGCAGAGCTGAGCCTGTTCGATAGACCTCTTATATGGGGCCCCCACTGTAGTTTACAATCTAAAGTAATGCCTAGAAAAACGGTACTATCTACCAGATCAAGTTCCTCATTATTAAGTTTAACAATGGTTCTCACTTGCTTTACGTTTGGTAATGTGAATTTAATACATTTTGTTTTTTTCCCGTTCAGTAATAAGTTGTTTGCTTCAAACCATTGTACTACTTTATTGAGCGAATTGTTTACCTCGTCAAAATCTGTTTGTTGTCGATTAACTTTGAATATTAGAGAAGTGTCATCAGCAAACAAAACTATCTCATGACCGTCCTTGNATACATACATACATACATAGCATCACGCCTTATTCCCATAGGGGTAGGCAGAGACAACATCCTTCCACTTGCCACGATCCTTGCATATCTCCTTCGCTTCTTTCAATCTCATTAAATCTTTCATACAAGTTCGTCGGTTTAGAGTACTCTTGACCTGGCCGTTATTTAAAATGTCCTGGATTTGGTCCAGGAACGTTCGCCTCGGTCTTCCCCTTCCAACTTTCGCATTCACTCTTGACTCATAAATCCTTTTTGTCAGTCTCCTTTCATTCATTCTCTCTACATGCCCAAACCATCTAAGCATACCTTTCTCAATTTTAGTTACTACATCTTCTTTTATACCACAACGTTCTCTTATCACACTATTTCTTACTCTGTCACTCAGTTTAAATCCACTCATGCTTCTCAACGCTCTCATCTCTACCGCATTTATTTGACTTTTGTGATTCTTCTGCCATACCCAACTTTCACTACCATACATAAGTGTTGGCACCAACACTCCAGCATACACAGCCAGTCTGATCTGGCTGTTCATAAAGGCATATTCCATTTACCACATTCCCTGCATTCACTCTCCTTTCAATATCACTTTCACATGTTCCATCTTTTGTAAATTTAGATTCCAAGTATACAAATTCTTACACCTCTTCTACTTGTTCCCCATCTATCAAAATATTGCAATTCATCATAAATTTCTTCATCATTCATCTCTTTCAAAAAGCATAACTTTCGTTTTACTTACATTCACTTTCATTCCTTTCCCTTTCAAAGCTTCATTCATAATATTTACATCTCCTGTATTATTTTTATATACAGGCGATAAACGAAAATAAACGATTGCAAAAACTCTTTCATTACCTATTTGAAATCAAGAATTATTCAATACCTGTAGAGTATTTTTAAATTTGCTAATGTCTGACATTCTACGTAAATGATGTTATGAATTTAACAACTAATGTATGTAAGTGTATATCTAATCTGAAAGGAATTAATTAAAAACTAAGTGAAATAACACTTTTATGTTATCAAAAATAAATCTATAGTCCGACTTAGTAGACTTTCCACTAGATCATATTTACACAGGTGAAATCGTGAGGCATTGCTAGTAATAAATATACTTGTTAAAAATCGCTGATATAATACTCAATAACTAATAACATATAAGAAAAACTTAAGAACAAGCTTTGAACACTTCTGAGGACATTGTAGCGACACATAAAATAAGTATATTTCACTTATTTTCGTTACAATACGCTATTATAATATTTTTTTTATAGCTGACATGTTAGCGTTTGACTGGTATAACATCTGATGGTAAGTGATAATGCAGTCAAAGCGCCTTAATCTGGTCATTTAATTTATCTCTTATGGTTTCTACACAGCATCATACTAGCACACTAATATTTTTGATTGGCGTATGTCTTTTCTGGTATGTCGTTCCCACCCCTTTAAAATAAGACAAATTATAAAATACTTCCCTAATTTGCCCTACCGGAGATTGAACCGACTTGCTAGCAAAGCGAGTATTCGCACCACTGCGCCACCGAAGCCGCGAAAGGATGTGTTCGTTGGCAATGGTATTAATCAATCTTAACAAGAATCTACATATCTATTCATTTGGCCATCACGGCTCTTTAAAGTAAGTAAGTAGCATGCCACGATTAACGTCCCACTGCTGGGCACAGGCCTCCTCACTCATATGAGAGGGGGTTTTTAGAACATAGACCCACCACGCCGCTCCAGTGCGGATTTGCAGGCATAGTACACAAGTGCACTCTCTATTCCTTCACTCTCATAGTCTGATATGACGGAAACCCGACACGACCGGAGAGATCAGGCGCAGGACCTACGGCTTAACGTGGTCTCTGAGGCACGGGGGTGGAGTACACCGCCAACTTCCCAACTTCGGGATAATATTGAGAAAATCTTAATAGAAAACTCAATATCGATTTCGAACTGGCCCAACCCAGGACTCGAACCCAGGACCTCATGTCTGTAGTCGAATATGCTAACCACTAGACCAATGAGGCAGTCACGACTCTTTATTAGAGTATTAAACACCAATTTCATACATCAAAATTATGGATGGTTCTAAACATTCCCTTCATTCCAATAATACGCTTCAGAAGTGATTTAATTATATACAGATCACTATTTATTACTGATAACAAAATTACCATATATAGTTACAGATAAGTTAGATCTATATGTAGGATCTCGTGATTCAATAAATATCCTTAAAAAGAAAGCATTTTATAACCCGATACAAACTTTTTTTTTACATTATAACTATATATTATTATGTATGTGTGTATAATGTTAATAATTTCTTTTTATTTTCAGATTTATTTGGTAATTAAACTAAAATATATGTCGGAGAATAATACGACCATTAATGGCACCCATAATTTCCATATTGTGGGCTTTGGTGGGTAATATTGGTGCAATTAAACACTTTATTAAGTAACTCAGATTATAATGTTCAATCAGTTAATGTCCCCGATATCAATTTACATTCATTAATAATAATAGCTAGGAACGCGACAGTTTCAAAAGTCGACTCCACCGGCGGGCCGTCACCCGAGAACTACCGAGAGACGCACGTCGGGCTGCCACTGTTCACTCGGTCCCACGCCGATAGACAAATGGCACCAGCGATCCAAAGACTATTGCACTTCATTATATATAAATTTCATTAAAGCGCCTTAAAATATTGCAAAGGCAATGACAATTTTAACTTTTATAAGTAAAATAGCTAATTTCTAAAAGGCGATTGAATTTTTTAGGAATAAATATATATATTAACTCTTTATTGTACATAGAAAAGGGAGATAACTTACTGATCGTATTTATTCTTTGTATTGTTATAGTAGCGTCTTATATTACAACAGTATTTCTTTACTGTAATAGAGTACAATGTTATTGTTACTATCATAGTAAAAACTCAGTGCGAGCGATGTTTCAAATAAAAATGATATTTTTTCAGCTATCAGTATTGTACAGCACTTTTAAATTGTCAAATTTAGTGATTTTGTCATAATTCNCTGTGCGCGTGCGTGTTGCCAGTGATTGCACTCCAATATATATAAATTTCATTATAAAGCGCCTTAAATATTGCAAAGGCAATGACAATTTTAACTTTTATAAGTAAAATAGCTTATTTCTAAAAGGCGATTGAAATTTTTAGGAATAAATATATATATTAACTCTTTATTGTACATAGAAAGGGGAGATAGCTTACAGATCGTATTTATTCTTTGTATTATTATAGTAGTGTCTTATATTACAACAGTATTTCTTTACTGTAATAGAGTACAATGTTATTGTTACTATCATAGTAAAAACTCAGTGCGAGCGATGTTTCAAATAAAAATGATATTTTTTCAGCTATCAGTATTGTACAGCACTTTTAAATTGTCAAATTTAGTGATTTTGTCATAATTCAATGTACAACTGATGATACTATTAATGTTCATAAACGAGGGCTCTTTTGGGTCTTGTTTTAAGTAATTTCCTCACACTGTCCCAATTATTCGTTTCAAATACAGTCTAGCTTAGGTTTTTTATTTTGTTGATTAACGTCCCATCATAAATGGTTCAATTTTTCGGAGGTTATCGAGAAAGACAGACAAAAATAGCATAAAATATGCTTCACAGACTCCTTGAAAGGGAACGGTTAAAAGGATAATAACTTCTGGTGGGAAAAAGGGACCAGTGTTTGTCAGCGGAATACTATAAATGTGTACAATAAATATCAGGTTTTTCTCCATATTTTAAGTAGATATACTTATGCAGAAATACCTGTAACTTGGCTGAGGTGTGGTGAAAGAAAAATCAACGAAAAACAAACAAACTCTAACAATAGGAGTTACTTTTACTGTGGAAAGTATAAGTCTATCTTTATCCAGAATAGTCCTTCTTCCTACATTTACAGCTTGAGTTTCCATAAATGAATAAAACAATTGTGCACCACTTCATTTATAATGGAGCAGTAGATAAAGCAATTATTTAGTGCTGTACTTAATAAGGTGGACTACATAAATCGCAAAACGTTTTCAAAGCTTTAAAGGAATATTAACTCAAGCTGTCCAGGACATCTAATTAGAACCCAAAGTGCAACGACGATTTCATTACGAATGTATGAAGCGAACTAAGACGTGGCTTGCAAACACACAACTTACGTACAATGCTCTTTTCCTGCTGCTGACCGACCAATTATCAATGAGACTCACTGGATATTCAACCCCTTATAAGATGTTCATTCTCTCTATGTACATACAAAGCCCAATATGTCAACTTAAATTGGACAAAGGAGACCTAGCACTTGCATCGCAAGGCAAAAAGTCGAAACGTGTGGGACTGCAGACGAACTCGTTTCTCCATACAAGGACCTTCTCGACAAGTCGCTTCTCAACGCACCAGCTCACATAATATTGTTAGCCGCCGCCGATAGCTTTTTATGTCCGATGCATTATTCGATACTCATTTAAAATTCTAACATAAGCTTATAAAGAAAGCTCGCCATTTCCAAGCGGTCCCCTGCTGTTGTCGGTCGTCTTTAACGTTCTGTATAACTGGGACGAGTTTATCGGTGTTTTATAACTTTAATATATTACGCAAAATCTCTTTGGGAGGCAGCTTGGAGGCGCCCACGCGTCAAAATTGCGGGGGCGATCGCTAGAGGCTTCTCGTCAAACGTGCGCGCGCGGCGAACGATACACACGCGCCTTTAAAAAAACATATAAAACCTATTTACAAATCCGAAACCAAAAGACAGTCTAAGAATAATTCATAATTTTTATCTGTGCCCGTGTTCCATAGATTATATTTGGGTACCTAGAGGTACCTAGTTGCTAGTGTTGTCATTGACATAGATTTAGTGATCGATGTTTTTGAATGGAGTTCGGTGTGACGTCATGAATAGTGCTGTGACTGTGATGCGCTTCTGTGGGCGACAATTTATTGACAATGAATGATCATTAAAGTGGAAAGGTAAGTGTGTAGGTTAAGTTATTTGTTGGTACAACACTAAGCGAATGGTATTTGTCAAACAGCTAATAAGCCTAATTAAGTATGCTTAACATTGTTTCATTCCATAGCGTACTGATGTGAATTTACTAACTACCTTATTTTGTACTTTTTACAACTTATAGGACAATTAAAATATATGAAGCATTTTCAATGAATACTTGTAATATGGCGGTATTTGTCAGTTGCTTTTTTAAACAACTCCTAAAATAGTTAAATCTTTAAATATTGGCACAATTTATTTCTTATATATTACATTCAACAACAAAAGTTTGTAATAGTTTTATTATTCGCGATCTATGTCACAATAATTCCTAATGTCCTTGCGAGCTATCTAAACTAATATTATAAAGAGGAAACATTTGTGTTTTTGTATGTATGTTTCTAACGTTTTCACACAAAAACTACTGGACCGATTTAAATTATTTTTTTCATAATTAGAGAGTTGCATTTATCACCATCATAGGCTATCTTACTTTCTAAAAAAATAGGGATCCCTAATAAAAATGCATTAGTGTAATCCGAGGTGTTAATAAAAGCGCCGTCAATAATCAAACCATAGCCTTTATTAAGTATGATAAGTTGATAATCGTAAGAAATAATACTAAAAGAAAATTAACAATTTCGCCTGAAAATCATGTTTTAACACGCGATGAAAATAACGCACAAATAAACAAAAAGAACAAAACCCACAAATCCGATGCGCTACTGGTCAAAAGGTCGAACAGCATCTCAGAGGGAGTCTTAAAACCAGGAATCCTAAAGTACCTAACAAACTTAAACACCAACAGCAATCAAAACAAACAATCATAACAACCAAGCGCCTCCTCCAACATAGAACCTAATAAAATAAAAACGAAAACGAGAAACATGCAAAGTCTTCCAACCCGGCTGGTCACCGTGGAAGAGTACGACTATAACCCTCCAAAGAAACTAAATACAAAAATACCAATCGATAGAAAAACTAATAAAATGAATATATTAAGACACAACGTGCGAACTCTATCATCACATGGACGTCTATTAGAACTAGAAGAAGCTATACAAAATATAAACTGGGATAAAATTGGTTTGTCAGAAACGCGACGCTTAGGTACCAATTGACCTGGAACAAATACTGGAGCTTGAAGGAAGTCTTCAAGAGTAATATACCTGTCAAAATTAAAAGTAAAGTTATGTCAAGCTGCCTCTTACCATGCCTAACATATGCCTGTCAAACGTGGAGATACATAGAAAAGTTAAAGAAAAAAATTAAAGATGAGCGACCAAGCGGGTGACCGGAAAAGCCCAATTGGAAAACGAAACAGAGGAAGACCGTCTACGAGATGGGCTGATGACATAGTAAAACAGCTGGCCAGGGATGGATAGAAACTGCACAAGATAGAGATCTGTGGGCGTCTTTAGAGGAAGCCTTTACCCAGAGTGGGGTTCTTGCCAAATAAGAATAACAATTAGTTTTAAGTTTTCTAAATCATTTTTAAAATTGCTCTTATATATTTTGCAAGAAATAAAAAGACTATACCATATTAAAAGATATTTTATTGAAGACTGTTTCATTACCTGTAAAATACTTTTTGAATTATTAAACGAGTTATAACGAGTTGAAAAATGTCAATCTAAAGAAAATTGTAGCGACCCTTATAACTGGGCCTGCGACTGGTGAGTTAGCTCATATTCCAAGGATATCAATTATACCCACCGATATAGCTACACTGTTTTTATTTTTATCAAGCTAAAAGTTAATGGAGCGATTTAAACAATCTCTTCTTTACCTCCTTGAAATCAAGAATTTTTCAATACCTATAGACTATTAATATATTTGCTAATGTCGGACATTTTACGTAAATAATGTTACGAATTGGAAAAAGTATTACTTTGACTAGTATTAGTACAGTAAAACCTGTATATAGATTAGATTATGAATGTAAGTGTGTATTAAGGAAGTAAGTAAAACTAACCGATATAAAACTTTATGTTAACGATATCTATATTCCGACGCTACGAGATTGGTGTCAGGATATTGCTAGTAAAAATATAAGCATGAAATTCTACATTAACAAATACAATAGAAGTCCAGATGCAGCTTTTTGTTTAATACTAAGAGCTCCTATTATCAAAGTTATTGTCTTGAGGCTAATTCCTGAAAGTATTGGACTGGTTTGAATAGAAACTTTAGTATATAGCTAGTATTATATAAAAAATGCATGGATTCAAAACGAAGAGTAGCCAAATTAGGAACACATTGGATAAACAATCTAATTCTAAATTTGGCTCAAATAAGTGGAATCTAAGGGACTGCCTCCTTGGTCTAGTGGTTAGCATATTCGACTACAGACATGAGGTCCTGGATTCGAGTCAAGGGTCAGGCTAATTCAAAAATCAATATTGAGTTGGGAAGTTGGCGGTGTGTTCCACCCCCGTGCCTCGGAGAGCACATTAAGCCGTCGGCCTTGCGCCTGATCTCTCTCCGGTCGTGTCTGATTCCCGTCACATAGGACTATGAGAGTGAAGGAATAGAGAGTGCACTT
>JACTOM010000198.1:4103502-4167231 GCA_015832385.1 Elymnias hypermnestra
TTTACCTTGGGGCTCTGATATCTAACAATGGCGGATGCATTGACGAAGTCAAAAGACGGATGGCGATTACAAGAACAGCTATGGACAAGATGAAAAAAATATGGAGGAATCGAAACATCACTAAGACCACGAAATCCAGACTCGTGAGGACACTGATCTTCCCCATATTTTTATACGCTGCTGAGACGTGGATATTGCGAGAAGTGGAAAGATAGAAAATAGATGCTCTAGAAATGTGGTATTGGAGAAGAATGCTTGGGGTTTCGTGGACCGACTTTCGTACGAACGTCTCGATACTTCAAGAACTCGGCATCAAACACCGTCTATTTTCTGCATTACAATCTCAGTCCATCGAACGCCTCGTCATTCAGGGAAAGGTGGAAGGCAACAGACCGCGTGGGAGGTCACCTACTCTATGGACTGACCAAATCAAATCACCTCTGGGAACTTCGTTGAACGAATGCAGTAGAATGACCTCGAGCAGGGAGAAATGGCGAGCCGTCGTCGTGCGCACAACATCTGCCCACTCCGTGACTTCATATGTTAGTGAATAATTAAATATGAAAGATAAATGATAAAAACACTTATTTAAATTAAAACAACTAATACACACCAATACACTGACACACAAATTGCCTCAGTGGTCCAGTGGTTAGTATGTTCAGTCACAGAATTGAGGTACTGGATTCGATATATTAGTTTTCTATTTTACATTTTCTCAGTATTCGCCCGAAGTTGGGTTGTTGGTGTTGTGCTCCACTCTCTCAAATCGTGTCAGATTCCCGTCACATTGGACTATGAGAGTGAAGGAATAGAGAGTGCACTTGTGTACTATGTCTGCCAACGCGCACTGGAGCAGCGTCGTGGTTCTATGCTCTTACCTAACCATCTCTCCTATGAGTAAGGAGGCGCATGCCCAGTAGTGGGACGTTAATGGGCTGCTACTTACTAAGTGGAATCGATTTTACTAGTCGATTTGTTAGCAACGGACTGACTATTGACGATTCTAAAGTGTTTTTTGAGTCTACATTAATTAAGAATATTTTGATTTTTAAGGTTACATCGAAAAAGTTATATATGGTTTATTTATTTGTTATTACACACAATTTTCTTAATTTATTATATAAGAACCTTACAGAGAAAAAAGCACAATAAAGGAATAATTAGCAATGTTAATCCAGCCTTACACGCGTGATTTTGTTAATAAAGAAAATAGGAATTCATTAGTATGTACATAGATATATAGTGGTTACACTTTTATAATATAATATAAAAGGTAAATAATTTTTTTTTATTCTGCCTTCCTTCCCAGCCTTATTCCTGCCTGATTTCTTTGTTAATATTTGCTTGTTTAACCCAAGGGTTCCTGTAAAAAATCGCTATTTAGTGATAAGAGAGTATTTTATTGTATATTGTTTTATTAGACGTGCAATAATTTTGTGATGAGAGTAAAGTTGCAGATAGGAACACGTATTTAATGAAATTTCGATGAAGTATGTTTGATTGTCAAGCATGCGATCGGATTAGGAACGCAGCTTGGAGCAAGGACAGATTCTTGACATGACGAAATCACTGACACAATGGTGGAATTTTTCACTTAGATACCAGAGAGCTCAAGATGGGAGATACGTAGGGTTAATTTAAGAAAATATTTTAAACTGGTTAAACGATTGGATATTAGAAATTTGTGAAAGATATTTTCTTCAAAAGAAAATCGACATTGATACGTGTCTGAGTAGCATTTTAACGTTGCACTGCTGGTCGCAGACCTCATAAGTCACAGGGCATAAAATACTTCAGAATGACTCCCGGAATATGCAAGATTCCTCACGAGGCTTAACTTCACCAAAAAGGACTATCATGAATTGAAAAAAAAAAAAAAAACACACGAACTAGACAAACATAAAAACTACAAATTCCTGAACTCTCATGAGCTCTATCGACATTGGAGCGAGTGATCACACCATTAGAACAGTGAGGCTGCTGAAATTGGTCTTAAGTTTAGAATTTCATTTTATTAAGATAAACGACACTGATCTGTCAGTGAGCAGCAGCCTCCTTAGTCATACGAAAGGAGGTTTTTAAAGCATTGACCCACCACACTGCTCCTATATTTTACGACTTCTTCCTGCTAAATAGTGCTAGAATACGCTTTGGTAAGCAGGAGGCCCAAGTTCGCCTCTTGTCAGGGCAAAGTTGGTGTCGGAAGAATTGATAAAAGGTTTCAGTGGTATCTAGGTAAATCATTATTTATGTCTTATCACGTTATTATTTTGAACTTTGCCATTGCATACCATTATGTGAGATCACAGTGAAATGCTTATAAGTACTTAAATAAATACAAAAACACTTCAACTTGATTGTTAAAAAACAAAGATTTGTGATTGAAGGAAATGAATTTTGGTGATTTTAAAGTCGCTCAGTAATTTGTAGCTTAAGTAACACTATTCTCATTATATTACACACTTTAAATGACTTTTAAGACAATACTAACGTTGATACAAACTAACAACTGTCACTAGGCGATTATTGCTTTCATTTTCCTGTACTGCCTTTCTTACGCCAAACCTTGTGGCGAGTCGCCTGGACTCACAACATCGAATCCACAGCAGGCACCGTTAAGATTCTCATTAGAAAACTTACGTGCTTGTTCTTTTCGCTGAAGGAAACCATAGTAAGGAAACCTGCATATCCCAGGAATAATTGTAGGATGTAGTGGAGTGGAGGCTATCCCCAGCTCCGCCCTTTGTTGGAACAGTGGTTACGCAGGAGTCATGGAGCGCTCTCTTATAGACTAATGCAGGTGTTCACCGGACATGGCTGTTTCGGGAAGTACCTGCATCATATTGCTGGCCGGGAGGAATCGCCCATCTGCCACGAGTGCGGTGACCTCGTCGACTCCAAAATAATCGCCTCATTCAAAAATAATAAGTTCACCAATCACAGTCGTCGTGATTCACGACTTCTTAAATTTGAGAATTTCCGGAATAGCGTTAAACCGGATGTAGTGCATGTATACGTTTCACTGATATAATTACCTCAGCGTAATAAACAAATATAGTTATTTAATTGCAATCCACATAAAAACAATTAAAACAATCATGATCGCTAACACTTTAATGTTTAAAACCAACTCTTAAGATATTCTATCAAATACAAAATATTCTTTATTCAAGTAGGCTCAAAAAGCACTTTTGAATCGTCAGTAGTCTGTCCGGTGGTAACAAATCTACCACCGGTTCGGAAAGTTGAATCCGCTGAGAAGAAACCGGCAAGAAACTCAACGGTTACTCTTTTAAAGATAGTTTTGTATGCTACAATGTGTAATATATTGCTTCTCTGAGCAACTGGAATCAAATCCAAACATTTCTATCGCTTCAATAATCCTCAACATTATAATATGCCTTTTGGTAATCTTGTATCTTTCGAGAAGTCTCACAAACGGACGGTAGTTAAACAATAACATTAATTTACACACACAGGCACGTAAAATATTTGAATGAAAGCGTGGGCAGACCGAATGTCGCGACATTTCAACATTAGTTATACAGTTCCACACTGATTATGGTTCTTACCTTTACTCTTGTAAGGCTCAAAATCACCTCCAAACATTTGATATTTAACTAATTTTCAAATTATTCATACAAATGGCTTAACTGAGAACCCACTTGTGATATGAAGTAATAGGACTTTAACTTATTACGATAGTATAGTCAAATAAATTTGGAATCATATTAGGTAACTATTGATTATTGAACTATATTAAACAATTTACTTTTAAATATATCATTTAGAATCATTTTTCTTAAAGTAAAATAATGACGAACAAGATTTCCGGTATCCCTTTTTCAGTAAAAAAAAGTAAGTAGCAGCCCATTAACGTCCCATTGCTGGGCACAGGCCTCCTCACTCATATGAGAGAGGGTTTAGAGCATAGACCCACAATGCTGCTCCACTGCGGATTGGCAGGCATAGTACACAAGTGTACTCTCTGTTCCTTCACTCTCATAGTCAGACTTGACGGCAATCCGACACGACCGGAGAGAGATCAGGCGCAGAACCGACGGCTTAACAAAATCTTAATAGAAATCTCAATATCGATTTCGAATTGGTCCGACCCGGGACTCGAACTCAGGACCTCATGTCTGTAGTCGAACATGCTAACCACTAGACCAATGAGGCAGTCTTTTTTCAATTAATACCCACTAATAGTTTAAACTGTCCCAAATATTTAATCGTTAATAATACATTTGTCTACTCAAGTTCATATACATTCTTTAATCTTATAATGGATGACACTTAAAACAGTTTTTTTTTTAAATATTAATGCATGGATAATCTTGTTCTTTTGTTAAGTGGCTTCATGTGTGTCAATTGGACAAAAGTTATCTCGCCAGTGCCACGTATGTTGGAGAAAACACGTCGGAAATTATTCAGTTGATAAGAGCCTCCAAAGTTTAACTTTGATTACATATAAATAGTTGAAATGTATTGTTAAACCACTATCAAATATAACATAATATATTATACAAATGAAATACAAAAACAGATAATTTATTATAATCAAAAAAGAGGTGTTCGACAGGGATGTGTTGCGTCACCATGGCTGTTCAACATATTCATGGATAAATGTTTGACAGATTTAAAAGAAAGTATGTATGGGTTAAGAATGAATGAATTACTCATCAAATGTTTACTCTACGCTGATGATCAAGTAATACTTGCGTCATCCGCTAACGAGCTTCAGGAGATGCTAAATATTATGAATGAAGCTTTGAAAGGGAAAGGAATGAAAGTGAATGTAAACAAAACGAAAGTTATGCTTTTTGAACGAGATGAATCTATGATGAATGGCAATATTTTGATAGATGGGGAACAAGTGGAAGAGGTGAAAGAATTTGTATACTTGGGATCTAAATTTACAAAAGATGGAACATGTGAAAGTGATATCGAAAGGAGAGTGAATGCAGGGAATATGGTAAATGGTGCTCTGCATGCTTTTATGAATAGCCAGATGGTGTCTCAAAGGGCTAGACTGGCAGTGCATGCTGGAGTGTTGGTGCCAACACTTATGTATGGTAGTGAAAGTTGGGTATGGCAGAAGAATCACAAAAGTAAAATAAATGCGGTAGAGATGAGAGCGTTGAGAAGCATGAGTGGATTAAAACTGAGTGACAGAGTAAGAAATAGTGTGATAAGAGAACGTTGTGGTATAAAAGAAGACGTAGTGACTAAAATTGAGAAAGGTATGCTTAGATGGTTTGGGCATGTAGAGAGAATGAATGAAAGGAGACTGACAAAAAGGATTTATGAGTCAAGAGTGAATGCGAAAGTTGGAAGGGGAAGACCAAGGCGAACGTTCCTGGACCAAATCCAGGACATTTTAAATAACGGCCAGGTCAAGAGTACTCTAAACCGACGAACTTGTATGAAAGGTTTAATGAGAATGAAAGAAGCGAAGGAGATATGCAAGGATCGTGGCAAGTGGAAGGATGTTGTCTCTGCCTACCCCTATGGGAATGAGGCGTGATGCTATGTATGTATGTTATTATAATCGTTCTTGTAAAGGCACTCTCATAATAGATATATGTTTAGATCAAATTTTTAATAGTTCATCAAACCCTTTTTTATCCACTCAAGTACATTGTTTAATCTTTTTATAACATTTGGTGTTAACACAGTTTTTTGTTATATTAATTTATTATTTAGAGTTAAATAACTGGTAATTTTTGCTTTATTTTGGTATATGGCTTCATGAGTGCCAATTGGGCACAGATTATCTATAGCCAGTGTCACGTATGATGGAGATGATAAAATTGTTAGGTTAAAAATATTCAAAGTTTAATATTGATTACCTACAAATAGTTGAAATGACTCGTCTAAAACAATATCAAATAAAAATTTCAACATAATGTACAATATTATACATATGAACTAATATAAAACATATATTTTGCAACAATTGTAGAGCGCTATATAATGCAATATAACGTTAATGGATTTTAGACTTTTATTTATATAATGAATAGATTTGACTTCAATTTTTACAATAATTTCATATACAGTTATTTCCTGTCTCATTGGTCTATTAGTTCACATGTTCGGTTACAGAGATCCTGGGTTCGAGTCCCAATTAAACAATTTATATTGAGTTTTCTTTAAGATTTTCACAGAATTTGCCTGAAGTTGTATAGTTGGTGTAGTGCTCCAATCCTGTATCTCGGAGAGCATGTTAAGCCGTCCATTCAGCGTCTGATCTCTCTCCGATCGCGTCGGATATCCGACACATCGTACTATGAGAGCGATTGATTAGATTGTACACTTTTGTTAACCCATACCATGCCTGGAAACATGCAGTGGAGCCGCGTGATGGGTCTATGCTCTAGAAACAGTGGGAAGATAATGGGTTGTTACCTATTTCATGATGGCGTTGTCGCTATGATTTAAGTGTTATTAATTTGATATCACATACATACTCAATAACTTTGTACATGTATACTAATATGTAACATATTTTTACTATTTACAGTGAACATAGTTTATAGAAAAGGTATAGTGCACAAATGAATACGTTACCATAAGCGCACTCTCTATTTCTTCACTCTAATAATCCGATGAGACGGCAATCCGACACGACCTCCGAATTAACTTCGTTAAGATACTGAGATTTACTTCAAAGAAAAATCAACATCAAACCCAATACCACAGTCACACTGAAAAAGCTGACAACTAGTAGTTTTAGTTTATAGAAAGCCACGATAAAGTACTTTGGTAATAGACTGGCCGAGTGTACCACTGAGAACCTACTTCCCGGGGGCGCTTCTGATTTTGTCCGTTTCAGGTTCAGCGATAACGTCGCTCCAAGCCGAGGCTCGGTCTCGCAGGAGACGCCCTTGGAGCGGCGTTTCCCCCGGAGAGCGAGCCCTTGTTAGGGCTCGCACTCGAAAAGTGGTGGCCTCCCTAAGAGCCCGTCCATCTTCCGGTTACGCTGTAAAAGCCAGTAGGGCTAACAGCTACATACACTCCAAACAAAAAAAAAAATGAGAACCTACAATACAAAAAATACGACACAAACGAAGTCCTATGTATCGCCTAGTCTTTCAAAAGATTACCAAACTGAGCTTTACTAAATATAATACATATGATAACTTTGCGGGGTCACTCCCATAAACTTGAGCCACGCGGGACTTAGACTTGCCACTAAAGGCACATTAATTATGCACTAGCACTTACGACTTGCTACTGGACAACTACTTAATAATTTGTTTTCAATCTTTGTTGCTAAAAATTCAATTCAATTGAGGCATTCAATGGTTAATGGGAATCTCTTCCTCAATAGTCTAGTGGTTAACTTTTCAGCCTTTAAATCTCAAGGTATTAGCTTTGAGACCTGTGTTCGCTTAATTCAAAATCAAAACTATTCGCTGAATATGTTATACGTAGTAATCATATTCTGCTTATTTAAGTTTGCGAAATCACAGGTTTTTCAATTAAATTACTACTATTAAATTATGTTATTAACGTGAACTTATATCTCTTATTAAATATGGTTACTTATTATTACTTATTGCTAGATTCCTTTTAAATAGTCGTCAAAGGAGTAGAAGGTTTTATTGATAAGAAAAGATTTAACAGAATTTTTAAATTTTAGACATTTTTTTAATTGTGAGGCCTATTCCCTTATATCTTTTGGTAATTTATTAAATTTTTTTTATACTTCTGTTAGGAAAACCTTTACTTGCCTGAAGAATTGTTGGTTTTCTTTATCCCCCGTGCTTAAAAGACAACGTCAAACCATCTACTGTGCTTAATCTCCCTCCACGAGTTTCGTAGCTGTCCCATCTCATTATGAGAGTAAAGTTTATTCCTTCACTCTCATAATGCACGTGAATATGCTTATACATTGCAGTAGTATAACTGAAATTCGGGTAGAAGGTATGAATGAATGATTTGTTTAACATTTTTCTCTTCGTTACAATATAAGCGTAACATGTATTTTACAAACTGCTTACTGCTGTAGGGCTTGCGTGTAATATTACCTGATTTGAGACGTGCTAACCTGGTAAGGGGGAGTTTATTAATGTTTCTACTGCATCGTACTGGAACTCAAATATCTTGTTTTAAGCCTATATCTTCAATAGTAGGGTGGTAACTAGCTACAGCAAAGCCTCTCATCGGTATAGACTCAGACTAAACAGAATATACAATTTCCTAAATTTGTTCTGCCGGGAACCTTATCAAGCGAAGGGGTTACTAAAATTCCAATCAATTTCGGAGTTAGAGAGTTTACAAGCTAGTAATAGGGTCGGGGATGTCACGTCAATGACTCCCTTGTGAGCACATTACAATGTCTATATACAAGAAGATAAATATATAACTTTCGTGATTAATACTTAGGAAATAATATTTTCTAGTATTAGTAGTAGTTATATGTTGTTATATAATTAGGTTGACAGATCGACAAATTAATCTGGGACTAGTTGAAAAGACAATACTTATGTAAAAGATATGAATGTAGATAACAAACGTCAGTTACAGAATAGCTTGTATAACATAGAATTTCAATTTTAATTCTGTAACGATTCTTGATTTATTGAAAATTCTTTATAAAGAGTATTTTTATTAATGTATTTGTAATTTTAAGTTATATTTAGCATTAGGATTTTCAGATAGGGTGGCGGAAGCTCGTTATGTTAAGGTTACTTTGTATATGCTCAAAGTTAAGAAGCTGGCCTTCTTTTTTAACGCTGGGAAATGCCTTTATGCACGCCGATCAGAGTAAAATCTTATCGGCAGTGCGGGACTCGCTGGTAAACCAGAATACCCACTAAAACCCAGCGATACCCTCCGCTTCCTTTACTGGAGCACCAGAGGATCGGTAGACGCAATCTACCCTGGCACTCCGGAAGATTCCTCTGGGAAACTTAAGAAGGAGGAAGGAGAAGCGCAAATCGACGCCTCCTACCTCCTAACATCCTGCGCCGAAGTAAAGGAGCGTCTACAGTGTTCTCCCTGTGCCTCTCATGTGCCTCCTTCAGCAAAATAACACTTTCACAGAAGGAGACTACTGTCATCCACTCCCTTTCACCGGTGAGCATTGCGCCAACTATGCCCTCCAGTGAAAGGTTTCCTCCGACCAACGACGTCAATAGATGCCGCTGGGGTCCCCACGCCGGGCATTCTGCCAGAGTGCTACACTGTATCTATAGGTGCATCACACTCATGGCAGGCAGGCGTTACCTCCCTACGAACAATCTGATGCAGGTACTTGCCGAAACAACCATGTCCGGTCAGCACCTGCACCAGCCTGTAAGTGAGAGATCCGTGCCCCCTAGATATCCTCCCTTTAAATTTAAAACAAGTGAAAATGACGGTATTTTACAATTAATTATACGCCTAACCTACAAGATATAAGTTATAAGCTCTATATTTTAAAGATTCAATATAAAACCGTCCAATAGTGTTTGATCAAAGCATTATATTGATAGTAATAGATTAGGTACTTTGATCTTTACAGTAATTTCCTATCAAGCAGTGAAAATTAATAGTTTTAAAGCGAAGCTTATAAAGGCGCCCCTTAATTGTCATGCTTTTTCAATCCCTATACAATATGAAACGTTAACGTTAATGAAATACTTGTTTATACATCCAGTAAAGACAACAATTCTTTGTTTTTATATCCTGTAGTTGAAGGCAGTTGATATTAATACAAGTTTTTCACGGTATTAATTCATAAAAATTGTATAACTATCTGTTAAATGTCTCATTTTAAAGTTTTCTTTTTATATAATATGTTTAGGAAGTTCGCGGAGTAATTTACTTTGATTTTCTTTTTAATATTTACAAATAACATGTGGTATTTTAATTTGCCACTCGTAATTTCATAATTTAATATACTATTTTTCGTAAAATATAAAATACACTGGAAATGAAAATATATTAAATTATTATATTTTATGAAAAATAACAATAAATTATTGAACATCACAATAGAAAGATAAAACTTCTTTAAATGCGCTGTGTGCTTTATTATGTGGGTTTAAAATGAGACTGAGCTCAAACGTTTGGCTATGTAACGCTCGTTTGAGTAAAGTCGCCTCTCTTCGTTCTCTCTCTAAAGTTTTGAAGTGAAACTTCTTTGGCCGCATGAGGGTAAATTTTCAACAAATTTTCAACAATCATGTGGCTAAAGAAACGCGTTATAAGCGTCACGAAGATGTGCAGCGTTTTTAATGCTAATTCGTTTGAAGGTTAGGTAGATTTAATATATTTTCTTTATATTATTTGTGAATTTGATATTTAAAATAAAAATATACTTATGGAGTATAAGGTGAATGCGGAATATACTAGAAAATCATTTTTAGAATTCTATTTTCTTTTAACAAACTTATGTCAAAATGTTTTTATTAAATGGGCAGTAGATACAATAAAATCACACATTTGGAGTAAAGTAAGTAACAGCCCATTAACGTCCCACTGCTGGGCACAGGCCTCCTCACTCATATGAGAGAGGGTTTTTAGAGCATAGACCCACCATGGTGCTCCACTGCGGATTGGCAGGCATAGTACACAAGTGCACTCTCTATTCCTTCACTCTCATAGTCCGATGTGACGGTAATCCGACACAACTGGAGAGAGAGATCGGGCGCAGGACCGACGGCTTAACGTGCTCGCCGAGGCACGGGGGTGGATCACACCGCCAACATCCCGACTTCGGACAAATATTGAGAAAATCTTAATAGAAAACTCAATATCCATTTTTGGATTGGCCCAACCCGGACTCGAACCCAGGAGCTCATGTCTGTAGTCGAACATGCTAACCACTGGACCAATGAGGCAGTCATTTGGAGTATGATGGGTTTAAAATAACGGTTGATACAAAAAATTTAGTCTCTGAAAACTGCCAAGACAAATAGAGAGCTGTGTTTTTCGTTTTATTCCTTTAAACAAACTGGTGTCAAAATGAGCGTCGTTTTCCACAGTAGCTCGTACATGTACGTATCTTCGAGTTGAAGTTCGTTATCTGACTTCTTTGTTTTTCCGTTAAAGTTTGGAAAAGGTCCAGTGCAGAAGTTGGGTCACAAATTCTGCCGGCTGACGCGGCGTGACAAGAACAGGAGATAGGAAATTTGGTTTATTTCTGTGTTATTTATAAAAAAGTACTTTGCCCGAAATAAATCACGATGGCTAAGTGGTGAGAAGTTGATTCTTGTTTAGATTCTCCTTATTGTTAACTTTGACGAAAGCATAAGAGCAATCCCAGGAGTAATTCTGTGGTATCTGTGGCCTGTCTATGCTATAAAACCCTCTCTCCTATGAGTGAGAAGGCCTGTGACCAGCGATGGGACGTTAAAGAGCTGCTATTTACCTTATATTCAAAGACAAAGTCAAAATATCTTTATTCAAGTAGGCCTATTACAGCACTTTTGAATCGCCAAGTATCGTTTTTTGACTGATGATAACATTAAAGAACGACTTGCAATCTAAAGTTACGAGGGTTCCTTCGCGCCCTAATCTGAGAAAAGCCCACAACAAACTCAGTCAAATTTTTTAATTATTTTTCCTAAAAGAGCGTCATATAAATAAAAGAAGCTTAAGTGAAAGAACGAAAATTTGACAACGTTAAAAGATAGACTTAACGCTATCAGTAACTTTTATTTAGAACTTTTTAAAATGAACAGTTTCATCATACCTAACCTATTAGTTCGCAGTGTAGTGGGTTTTTGCTCTAAAATTCTATCTACTAAGAGTGTGGAGGCATGTGCCAAGTAGTGAGACGTTAATACTCATTTTGTCTGAAGTTTATTATTACTTTTCTATAGAATGAACGCTCTCATCTCTATCGCATTTATTTTACTTTTGTGATTCTTCTGACATACCCAACTTTCACTACCATACGTGTTGGCACCAACACTCCAGCATGCACTGCCAGTCTAGCCCTTTGAGACACCATCTGGCTATTCATAAAGGCGGGCAGAGCACCATTTACCATATTCCCTCCATATAAATAAATACATCAGTTTATTCAATAATAAATGATTAAGAAAATGTAAGGAAAAGCAAAGATGTAATAATTTAAATTGTGATTATATTGAAAGGAATTTATGTATATGTAAGTAGTCTGTAGTTCTACGTAAACATAAATTCAGTTGAAGGATCATTATTTCAGATGGTTTGATATAGGGAGCTCATTAGCGTACAACAAGTCATTAGCGAAGTACCCATTACCTAGGATTACAGGTACTTAATTCGTTTTTGCGTATAAAAGTTGCCCTTATTAAAAGTTCTCCGTTTCCAAGGATTATTATTCCACGTGTATGAATACATCCATCTCAAAAGAGTTTTATTTTCGGAGCGATATTTCAGGGAATATTATGTAAAATATAAATAAAATTCGATGTAAATTTGTATGTATGTATTATATTATGTACAAGTATGCTAATGCCTGCCTTTGCTTAACTATTCAAATTTCTTCAAAATACAGACAAATAGATCTCGGCTCGCTCGATCACAATTTTCGTAACGCTTTCGTCAGATATTCACCAGTTTATTCCCCTAGTTAGGCATTTGTAACTAATACTTCAATAAAAATAAGTGATATGAAAATTTCAAAGCAAATTCAAATTAAAAAATTCTTTATTCAAGTAGACTTGCACCACATTTGCATCATCAAGTATAGTTTTTTCCATATATTACTTCAATGTACGACTGATGATGATATTAAAGAACGACTTGTAATACATATGTAACATCACGTCCTTCCACTTGCCACGATCCTTGCATATCTCCTTCGCTTCTTTTATTCTCATTAAACGTTTCATACACGTTCATTTGGTCCAGAATACTTTTGACCTGGCTCTTATTTAAAATGTCCTAGGTTTGGTATAGGACCGTTCGCCTTGGTCTTCCCCTTCCAACTTTCCCATTCGCTCATGACTCATAAATCCTTTTTGTCAGTCTCCTTTCATTTATTCTCTCTACGTGCCCAAACCATCTAAGCATACCTTTCTCAGTTTTAGTCAATACATGTTCTTTTATACGACAACGTTCTTTTATCACACTATTTCTTACTCTGTCACTCAGTTTTAAACCACTCATGCTTCTCAACGCTCTCATCTCTACCGTATTTATTTTAATTTTATGCTTCTTCTGCCATACCCAACTTTTACTACCATACACAAGTGTAGGCACCAACACTCCTGCATACACAACCAGTCTGGCCCTTTGAGACACCATCTGGCTATTCATATAGGCGTTCATATTCCCTGCATTCACTCTCCCCATTAACGTCCCACTGCTGGGCACAGGCCTCCTCGCTCATGTGAGAGAGGGTTTTTAGAGCATAGACCCACCACGCTGCTCCACTGCGGATTGGCAGGCATAGTACACAAGTGCACTCTCTATTCCTTCACTCTCATAGTCCGACATGACGGCAATCCGACACGACCGGAGAGAGAGATCAGGCGCAGGACCGACGGCTTAACGTGCTCTCCGAGGCACGGGGGTGAATCACACCGCCAACTTCCCAACTTCGGGCAAATATTGAGAAAATCTTAATAGAAAACTCAATATCGATTTCGAACTGGCCCGACCCGGGACTCGAACCCAGGACCTCAAGTCTGTAGTCGAACATGCTAACCACTAGACCAATGAGGCAGTCATATATATTAGACATATTTGTTATACATTACCTATTTTCCAGCAAAAGCTCCAGTGAAATTGATCTAGACTTTTAAAAAATAAGCCTAACAAACAGCTATTCACACAATGATGGCTTTAATAGTAATGGTTTGAACCTGGAGCCTCGTTTTCGATGTTGTAATAATTTTAGGCTTGTGCTGTGTTTGTATAGTAGCTTATGGATTTATGGTAAAAGCATCTCTCCTATGAGTGACGACTGATTCAAGCTGTATGGCATTAATGGGCTGCTGCTTACCTTTTTACCGCATAACTTGATCTCACCTGATCGTAAGTGGTGGTCCAGTTTAAGATCTTTTGTTATTTACACAATATATAAATAAATTACAAAATAAAATTTATTAGCTTTGCCCTTCAAGGAATTGAATCCAGAACAACTGACAGAGAAGGTCGACCCTTGCTGGTTTATTTCTACAAAAAAATTTACAAGTTTGTTAAGATAATTTAATAAAAAAAAATAGTTTTTCTAATACTTTTACGACGTTATTATCAAAACCTTTTTAAAACAATACTGTTATTTGGAGGTACCGGAGCCACAAGCATTAGAGTATAATATATATTTATCAGTTTAAACATCGGCGTCATAAGCAGATTACCAACCGATAAGCAATTATTAATATAAAATATCTAGAATTATATAAAGTAAGTGTCGTAAGTGGCAGCCCATTAACGTCCTGCTGCTGGGCACTCCTCACTCATATGAGAGAGGGTGTTTAGAGCATAGACCCAACTCGCTGCTCCACTACGGATTAGCTGGAATAGTACACAAGTGCACTCTCTGTTCCTTCACTATAATAGTTCGATGTGACGGGAATCCGACACGACCAGAGAGAGATCGGGCGCAGGACCGACGGCTTGCGGCACGGGGGTGGATCACACCGCCAACTTTCCAACTTCGAACAAATATTGAGAAAATCTTAATAGAAAACTCAATATCAATTTTGAATTGGCCCGACCCGGAAGTCGAACCCAGGACCTCCTGTCTGTAGTCGAATATGCTAACCACTTGACCAATGAGGCAGTCTGTTTCTGCAATTACATAAAGCCACAATCTAATTTTACAGATTTATATAACAATCAGAAACCCTAGCAAGGTTGTCGGAGAGTAGTTTGCGTAGTACAAATTTGCTTTCACGGATCTTCAAATAAAATACAGTCTGGTTGTTTATCCCATTTGTGGTGAAACGGTATTCGCCTTTTACGGGACCCCTCAATAGCCATTGTGAACTCTATATTAATATCTCAGTATCACCGGTGCCTAGGGTCTTAAGTTCTATTTCTATAACGCTTAGGTATTAAGCGGTTAAATATATTAGCCGACGAAACGAAGTCTTGATTTAATGCTGAATGTGTTACACTAAAGACCTCGTGGACTAGTTCCATATGTAATATATATTTTCGGATAAATCAGATTACCTATGGGAGCCTAGGTTCGCATCCTACCGACTCCGCCACTTCTAATTTAACTAAGCAGGCACAATAGCCACGAGTTCAAGACTAAATTATTAACTCACATTGACATATCACTTATCCTATATTACTACCCAGATTCAAAGGTTGTCGGAACTCTTTTAGGTGCTTTGTCAAGCAGAGTTGTCAGGGGCAGAGTTTGTCAGTTAAGATCACAGCATACTGTGGTAGAATGCCCGGCTTGGAGTCCTCAACGGCGCCCCCTGATGTCACTGGTTGGCGGTGAGCCCTCGCTGATGAGCATAGTCGCCTATATGCTCAGCAGTGAAAGTGATTGGCGGACGATATCTTCCTTAATCTCACAGAGGGAGGAATCAAAAAGGGAGAGGGAAGCTGTAGCTGAGGCCACCCCTATCCGTAAGAGGAGACTGGGAGTCAGGATACGTGCCTTTGCGCGTCTTCTGCCATTCTGAATGGACGTAACAGACAAAGTCCGGGGTCCCAGAGCGTAATGTCCTTAATGAACCTCTGATACTCCTGTTCAGGAAATTGAGGACCCCGCAGTTTTAGTGGGTATTCTGTTCTACAGCGAGTCCCACACTTTTGCTTGAATGTATAACTTTCAGCTGAGGTGCATAGATGCATTTCCCAACGAAAAAAATGGGTTTGTCAGGTAACTGGGTCGTTTTAACGACAAAATACAATATTTCCATCGTAATATGTAACTGATTAAATATTAAGTAAATTCTGCCGCCGGCAGACATTTGCAGAACAAAGATTACCAATGGATTCTAAAAAGGTGCACTTTCGGCAGAACCTCGCGGTCTTCTGCTTCTTAATTCATGCTAGTACTTCCTCAGTCTAAGCTACCATGTTATCGAACACAGTAACATAATCACAATATCTGGGGCTGTCTCAGTGATATTGTGTTTTATATTTTCGTTGAAAATAAGCGTAGATATAACGAGAGTCTCCTTTTAAGTGATTCAATTTCACTTTTTTAATAACTATAGTCTATAGTGTTGGATACAGAAGAAGTCTAGACTGCAGAACATTCAGGAATGGAAAGGAATAAACTTTGCACATGAAGAAGGGACACGAAAATGGACAGAAAAAAGTGTAGCTATTTCGTCTTGTTAGCAATAGGAACACATTCCAAAAGTAAAGGGCCAAGCTTCAAGAAAAGTGAAGACACTTTAAGAAGAAGAAGATTGTCTATAGTAACATAATGCAGCATACGTATTATAAAAATAAATGGGAATGTATTATTTTCGTCGAAGTTAGTGAGCAAATATGTTGGTTAACTCAATAACGGGAAATAAGACCTTTAATATCATATACTCGTATACATATTATGCTGTTAAGCAAACACAGTCCCTATTAACAAGGTCGTAAACAGTAACTTTCTGTTCGTCTCTACACGGCACTGCATCTAATCAGATTTCCTCCCGTGAGATGCAAAATATTATACAGCCTGAATATGGCGGCATCTAATTGTATATCATAACATATATTAGTATCTTATAATATATTTCGTAATCAATAATCGATAGGTATGAAAGAAAGTACTGTTCTTTACACTACTTGTTGCACAAGAACGGCTGGATCGAATTTAATGAATTCTGATTTCGTGGTATAAAAGAAGACGTAGTGACTAAAATTGAGAAAGGTATGCTTAGATGGTTTGGGCATGTAGAGAGAATGAACGAAAGGAGACTGACAAAAAGGATTTATGAGTCAAGAGTGAATGCGAAAGTTGGAAGGGGAAGACCAAGGCGAACGTTCCTGGACCAAATCCAGGACATTTTAAATAACGGCCAGGTCAAGAGTACTCTAAACCGACGAACTTGTATGAAAGGTTTAATGAGAATGAAAGAAGCGAAGGAGATATGCAAGGATCGTGGCAAGTGGAAGGATATTGTCTCTGCCTACCCCTATGGGAATGAGGCGTGATGCTATGTATGATTTTCTCAATTCGTCTCCGACTGATGTAGCAGAATGAACAATAAGGTATCTGAGAAAGTCATGATGTCTTAGTGGTGAAGAAGCTATGATGCCCAAGTAATGAGACGCGTGTATTCTTGTTTAGAGAAATCACCACTTCTAATTCTGATCGTTAAGTTTCTCTTACGAAATAAAAGTGGAACTAACGTGCCTGATTGTTTTTTTAAATCCATTTTTATGCTTTTCGGTAAAGGCAAATATCGAAACCTGCAAATCCCGGAAGCAATTCTGGTATATCTGAAACCTGCTAACCTACAATGTGGTGATTGGGAGATGTCACAAAGAAACATTTTTAAGATAAGTATTCCCGTTAACGAAAGTTGATTGTTGAATCAAACTGCAGTGTTAAATGTAGTCTCTGTTACATAAAAAATAGTAGATTTAGTTATACTTAATGTAGTGAAGCCCTCAACTTTATTGAGGTTACCGGATGCCCAGTCTATTGTCTACGGTCGGACTGCAAAAGTCGTGTGCCGATCGCAACTATTGTCCGTGCTCTCTGAAACGAAGCTCTTTTATTATTTTTGTATAATAGAAACCTAATATCAGCTAACATTAAACAATTTTTTTATTTGTTAGTGCTTACAAACAACACACATGTAACTTATGTAGATTTTGTTGAATGATGATGAAAATAAAAACGTGAGGTCGTTTTGTATATCATTATTAATGTTTTACAAAGATTTACTTATATATTAGATTTATATAGACTCGTATAAGAAAGAGATAATGGTATCAAATAGACTAAGATAGTTACATTGTTGATAATAATAAGATATGACATAAATAAAGCTCTTCACTGCGGCGCTGGAAGACCTTTTTAAGCTTCTGGAGTGGAACGGACTGGGCATCAACATCAACGGCGAGTACATCACTCATCTACGGTTTGCCGATGACGTGGTCATTATGGCAGAGACTCTGGAAGATCTCAATGCAATGCTCGATGACCTCAGCAGAGCTTCTCGACAGGTGGGCCTAAAAATGAACATGGATAAGACGAAAGTTATATCCGTGGATAATAAGTATGACGACGCACAGATTATGAGAATCGATAAACAGTCGAATCGGATTTGACCTTTCGAAGTTGAAAGCTGACATAAATCGCTGTCTACGCAGTCTTGGTTGGCAACGAACGTTTCGGACTGCATCAGAGCTGAAGACTGGACGTCGTCTAGTCCCGATCTTACCGATCTTAATCCCGGCTTGCTCTAAACACCATGATGATTTGGAGTCGGTGAAGAGTATCTCCATGGAAATGAGCGTGCTTCTATTGATAACTGGTCTCAACGTTTAAAGGCCTGTGTGGCAGTTAATACGGACCACTTCGAATAAGCCTTTTATATATACATGACGCAGAATAAGAGAGAACGGAGAAGCATAAAGCACAGTGGCGTAGGGTTCTCCGCCGACATCGTCATTAATAGGATCCATTATTTAATTTCTTATTCTGTGGGCGTTTGTGAGTAATGTTGGTGCAATCATACACTTTATTAATTAACTCGGATTATAATGTTCAATCACTTAATGTTCCCGATATCAACTCATTAACACTAATAGCTAGGACAGTTTCAATAGTCGACCACTCCGGCCGACCGCCACTCGAGAACTGCCGATACACTGATGGCGCCAGCGTTCCACAGACTATTACACACGGACCAGCGATCCACAGACTCTTGCACTCCGACATATATTTTTTTAAATTTATGTATTTAACTAACACACTAGTAAAAGTAATAAATCCTATAAACCGTGTCAAATTGAGCCCCAGCAGTGTTTGCATGAGTTTATTAAACAAAACACTTACCAGCCTCCGCAAGATGCTGAGTCATATAATTTTTTAAGTGAGAGAGATTTCTCATTTTCTTCGTCAGCTCCTTGGGTTATTCGGTCACGGTCATATACTTCTCCAGGCCTCTACAGTCGATATAGTGCACATTTCTAAAAAGTAAAAGCAAATGAGATAAGGTTTCTTTATACGTTTTTATGAAAAGAATTTTGAAGAAGTCACTCAAGTTATAAAATTAAAAATCATACAGGAGGAATTTCAAATCCCCCGCTTTATTTATAATTATGACAGACAAATGAGCTGGCGCGTCACCTGATGCAAATCGATCAGCGCCACCCATAGACATTATACCTGAAGAGTATAATCGGCCACTTTGCTTAGCGTTCGTGAACTATGAGAAAGCCTTCGATTCCCGAGAGATGCCGAATTGACNCGTTCAAAGTGAGAGATAATAATCCGTTACTAGTCGCTTAAATGTCTCCAGCGATTGAGCTTCCCTCACAACGAGAGGAAGATCGTTCCACAGCTGAACTGCTACCACCGAAAAAGAGTTAGCAAAGAATTTCGTTTTATGAGCAGTTATCATTAATGCGAGGTGATGAGAGGTTCGTAAGCTTCTCTCACCTGTCTTAAATTGAAATTTTGCCTTGAGATAAGGAGGTGCACTTGTATGACGAATGTCAAATCAAAGGCTCAATTTTAAAGGAAATCTCCCCGTTAATGTCGCTTATATCCAAATCCCGTAGGAATATACCGTGGGAATACGTTCTTAGTAAAGGACTACGTCGCAAGAGTATAATATATACCGAATTTCTATTCAATTTGTTGAATCATTCGAGTAATCTCGCAGTAACTGGTGGTTTTTGGCTCATATGTCAGATCCCGTGGGAATATGGGGAAACTCGTTCTTAGTGAGCGTTTACGTTGTCTACGTTTAAAGCTAGCCTGTCCACTCTCAGGCTCTAGACTATATTATTTACTATCTATTGGAATAAAAGAGGTTTTGTTATGATAAATAACTATGAACAAACCGTTAAGAGGTAATTTATGTAATTATTTATGCACCATTTAAATTGTAAAATTAAAAATAAACATAATAATTAGTAAACAAAGGACACCTTATCCCTAATGAGAGATCTCTTCCAGGAACCCTATTTACCTATTGGTTTCTACACATAATTGTAACGAAGCTCAAATTCTTTTCATATAGAATATTACACAAGTTGTTTGCTTTAATATCCAGTATTTCGTAAACAGACAGACGCTTTTATAATCATATAGATTATGAATACAATGCGAAGACATGTTGCTTGTATCGTTACACAATTTGTTATTATTACATGGTACATCCCGCCTACATGCATACATAAATAACAACTATAGCATCTAGATAAGGATTCTTGTTGTAAAAAAACAACAACAACTCGAATAAGTAATATAAAAAAATTAAGTAAATTCCTACACCGTCTAGCACGAACATCTTTAACTCATTACATGGACAGAAACATTTTACGAGAGCTTTTAATTGAGAAGTAATATACTATTATATATAAGAAGATGAATAAATGCTTCATGATACTCTTAAATTACTGATAAGTTTATAAAAGAAAATGAAGTGACTAAAATTGAGAAAGGTATGGTTTGGGCACGTAGAGAGCATGAATGAAAGGAGACTGACAAAAAGGATTTATGAGTCAAGAGTGAATGCGAAAATTGGAAGGGGAAGACCAAAGCGAACGTTCCTGGACAAAATCCAGGACATTTTAAATAAGGGCCAGGTCAAGAGTACTCTAAAGCGACGAACTTGTATGAAAGGTTTAATGAGAATGAAAGAAGCGAAAGAGATATGCAAGAATCGTGGCAAGTGGAAGGTCGTGGTCTCTGCCTATCCCTGTGGGAATGAGGCGTGATGCTATGTATGTATATACACCTTGACAAATTACATACATGAAGATTCCTCAAGAACGTCTTTATGATGAAAACCATATGAAAGTCCGTTCGGTACAGAAGGGCAGATATTTGCCGGAGGCTTGAAAAACATTTTATCGATGAAATCTCAGACGGCTTAATAAAAAAAAGCAAATTCCCAGAGCGTTAAAAGCTACAATCCATTGTAACTTTAAATTTACTATAGTTGTAGCCTAATCAGGCAAAAGACAAATAGTATTAATCAGGTAGAAATATCTCTTGTTATTTGTTCAGAAGATTAAATGTGATCGTTTTCCTAAATCACCTTTGTTTACTAAAATATACCGGATGATATTAAGGGCAATAAACACAAACGTTGTTTGTCAGTTATTTCAATTTACTGTACTCCTAATTAACACTACTTGTATACCAATATTCCAATCAGTACATACGATACGAGAACGACACGACGTTTACAAAATTTGTTTAAACATTTAAAAGTATTTTACAGGTATTAAACGGTCTTTAATAAAATATTATTTATAGGATAAGGAGATACAGAGGTATGAATAATATGGTTTGATTACTTTCGGCACTTATATTAACTTTTAAAATGTAAACAAGTAGGTATATACCACACGCGATAACAGATATGTTGTTTCACACTTTGGGTTATTAATGCATTTTTTTAGGGATTCCAATTTTTTTTTGAGAAAGTAATACTGCCTATGTCACTCAGTGAAATGGAGCTTTTTAATGTTGATAATTTTTTTGAAATCGGTCCAAGTTTTTGTGTGAAAACGTTACACACATACATACAAACTTACATAATAACTACTTTATAATATTAGTTTAGATGTAATTCTTCTCCAACTGTGTATGTGACTGAACTCATTTTAAACGGCTGGGCCAATTTTGATGATCTTTTCCCTGTTTAGATGGATTCTTGGATTTGGAACAATTCGATCCGAAATTGTTATTTCGGATCGAATTGTTAATATCCTAGTAATATGGAAAAAAACTGTTGTTTTTTTCCATATTTACACACCCACTCCAAATATAATAATACGAAGAACACTATAAAAGAATACGCAATTATTTCTTACTTTTTAAAGCATATTCATATATTTGTAAGTTTGTTTTGAAGGCGGTTCTTTTTTTGTTAAAATTTCTTTTTATTTTTTGATTTTTAGTAAATCTGAAGTAAACTAACACATTTGTCTCAATATATGTACACCTAAAACGCGTTTCTCATATGAGATAACACCGTTTAAATGAAACAACTTTACAAAGTCAAATTTACATTAATATCGCCACACCCGAGATCGAACCCGAAACCCTTATACCACCGCTTCACACATAATTCACCTTTCAAATATTGCAATGCAGCAACAAACGTAAGGTCATTGGCATTTGATTACAGACAGTTATAGATTTTGCCAAAAATCACACTCTTACTGTAAGCCGTTGAGGAGTTCCATTGATCTTCATATTTAACTACGACTAGCACTTGACCATACCGAAGTTACGGTAGGCGACTCAAATATCTGGATAGCTTATAGAAGATTCTGCCGAGTATCGTTGATTTGCTCCTAAGAATTGAAGAGTTCCGTCACTTTGTCATGGATTCCATCATCAGAACCTTACCAAACTATCACAAAACAACCCTTGAAGTATATCCTTTCTAATAAAAAAAGAATCATCGAAATCGGTTGGCGTGATCTTGAGTTATTCGTCCATTTGTCGCGCACATGCTTACGCAAATTTAAGACTTATCCGGTTTTGTCATGGATGCCATCATCAGAACTGGTTTTAAAAAAAAGGGGACCCTATGACGAGTACCACCTTTCATTTAAAAAAAATCATCAAGATCGGTCCACCCAGTCGGGAGATATGAGGTAACAAACATAAAAAAAAATACAGACGAACTGATAACCTCCTCCTTTTTTGAAGTCGGTTAAAAAACTAGAGCTGACGTAAAAATAATTTGGAAAAATGAATAAACAGCGCAGTGTAAATGTCTTACGATTGATTGTATCAATTATAGTTGTGGCCCATCGCCTACTGTAACATTCAAACCCATTTACAAGGCTAATAATATATGCGTATCACCTGGCTAAGAAAGTGGTTTGGAACGAATTATTTTAACACCCACCTTAACAACTACGAAATTAATTAGAAACCTGATGTTTGTATATGAAAGCCAGTTAAAGGGATCATCAGGTTTATGTGTAGAAAGAATTCGGGTTATTTGTATAATGTAAATAACATTAACTAATGAAAGAGATAATAAATAATAAGGCGTTTAAATAAATGCATTCCAACTTAATTTGTGGGTTCACTTTCGTTAATATTCATTGACATTGGGATTACGGAAGTTAAATTTTATATGTAGAATTAAAGCTGTAGGTCGTTGGGCTTAATAAATGTTTGTTTCGGTTATATAATATGTTTTTTGTTCCGTAACATTAAATTGATTAACATTATTTGTTGATAATAAAACACTTTGAAGTTTGTTTTCTGATTTAAATTATATGTCCAAGTGCAATAGTCTGTGGCAGTCCGGCGCGCGTCTCTCGGTAGTTCTGGGGCGACGCTCCGCTAGGGCGGTCGACTGTTGAAACTGTCGCGGTCCTAGCTAGTACTATTAATGAGTTTGTGTAAATTGTTATCGGGAACATTAACTGATTGAACATTATAATCCCAGTTAATTAATAAAGTGTTTGATTGCACCAATATTACCCACGAACGCCCACAGTATGGAAATTATGGATGCGATTAACGACGATGTCGGCGGCGAACCTTACGCCCCTGTGCCTTATGCTTTCCTTTCTCTCTTATTCTCCGACTTATATATAATATGTAAAAACCTGTTAAATTATAAACTATAAACGACTACTGCAAACGAATGTATTTTAATTATAAATAAAGCTCATCTGGTAGTCAAAATTCAACTGTAATTAGATCTATTTCTAATCATTGCTACAAAATAATAGCAGGCGCTAATAAAAAAATTGCTGAGATTTATCAAAAATGAAGATAAATATCGTTTTCCAAGATTTGTTTTAGATAGAAGATAAGTTACTAAAATTGGTTGACAAGCAAAATTTTATTTTATGAAAGGCTTTTATTTACTTCCTGACCACGTTTCAGCAGAAATCTAGTTCATCATCGGCCTTTTCGTTTCCCGATTATGCGGGTTAGGCCTTTCCAACCATGAGCTCCACTTTTCTTTATTGTGCGCTTTGTATTTTACCAAACCTGGTTTTATCAGGTCTCTATGACTCTCTTCAATCTTGTGGTTTCAGCTCTCCTCTTCTCTCCTATTCAAATCCATGGAAAGGCACGTTCTGTCGTCTACATGGTCGTCAGATCAAAGTCAAATTCAATATATCTTCATTAAGTAGGCCTTTACAGCACTTTTGAATCTTCAAATGTATATTTTTTTCGCCACACACAAATTCTAATGTACGATTGATGATCATATCAAAGAATGACTTAAAATCTAAAGTTACGAGGGTACCATCGCGACCTGCCCTGAGAAGAGCTCACTGCAACCTCAGTCGGGTACTTTGTATTTCTTTTTTATCATCATTACATTAGTTTATTATATTTCAATTTAAATTAGAGCAATTCGTTTACTCCCACGCGTTTCTATCGTCTTGCAAATTATAGTAAGAATTTTCAATAAATTTTCTTTTAACAAAGACTGAATTTATCTTCTGATCTGATCTGATCTTTGTAAAGAATTCTTGGCGTTATTACTTATATCCGCAACGTTGAAAGTTCCTCTAATATATTCTAATCTATCTTTTAGCCAGACCTTGTCTGAAAAACGTAATATACGTATTTCTGTCCAGTGGAGTTTTTGTTTATAGGTCTTTTTCATAAGCCAAGTTTCGCAATGGTAGTCTTGTATTTTTGCTGCAAATATAGTTGAAATATAAATAAATTACACCTACTTTCCTCGGAGAGATTAGGCACTGTTAAGCCAAAACTATTCGTCAATTTAATAATGTATCCGTATTAATAGTATAGACCGAGTGGGCGACACCACGCCATCGATCATGGCTGTCCATGGCGAAACACCACTTGATGCCGCCTTCATTACGTTTCAACATATCTTATTAATAAATCTATGATAAGAAAATGTAGTGTTAAATATAATGACGCGAGATTTCGATGCATACATTTGACACTTAATCACTGCCTACACAAATGACATTATATTTTTCAAACAAAACGATGTATGTATTTCAATTTGCATAAATATCAACCAACAACTGTATAGACGTAGAATATTAGTAAAAAATGGTTGGCTTTAAATAGGTTAATTATGTATTAATAACTCGACATAATAACCTATTCTTTAAAAGGCTTTTTAAGTTGTTAGTGGCAATACAGTAGAATATAAAATGTCCTCTCAATTATTTCTATAAACTGCTGTAAACCATATCACCTTACCAATACAGGTAAGGTGATATTTAAATACTCGGCTGTAGTCCTCTTGGCAACTTCCCGGTGTAGGTTTGCCTTGATGGATGGTGGCGAGCGTCTAAAGGGCCATAGCCCCTTACCGACAGGGGCCTGATCCAAGTCTGGAAAGAGAAACTTGAATCTCCAAGTGCGGGTGGATGAACGCCTAGAATAATAACTAACTAGGCGGCACAGATCGCATTCTTTTAAATTGGTGCAGATGCTGACTGGTCATGGGTGCTTAAGTTTAGAACTTACATCAGATTACACTCATGATGAGTCACCTGACGTCAGTGTGCTGCGTCTGTACATGAGGCGGAACACACGGCGGATAGTGATATGCTAGGCATTGAGGTAGGATGGAATGCAGTAGGCTTCTTTTAGGAGGATATTATCTCTTTGATGGAGGCAAAGGAAAGAGTAAAAGGTGCCTCTGATACTTCTAATTGAGCTTGACGAGAGTATCGCTGGGTATTATGTAAAAGCGAGTGACGACAGGTGGCATGCCACCAAAAGAGAAGGAATGCGAAGAGAGGAGCCGTTTGGGCATATTGTTGACGAGAGTGCTGATGTATTTCGATCTCGTGCTTTCGCCGCCAACGTAGAGAGGAGCACCGCCAGGTTTTATCCGGTACAATTCCGCCATAACCCGTAACGCCATCCCCCGTGGTTTTGCGGGTATCCATAATTATTTCTCGACGAGGAAAAAAAAAGAGTATTATGCTAAAGCTGGCGACTCCCACACTCTTTTGGCAGAGGTGCGTAAAAGTATGTCAACCTATATGATTTCTTTAATTTGCCATGTAGGGAATGAAACCCAGAGACTGCTAGCGGAAGGAGTCCTCAGTCTACGCCAGACCTAGTTCTGAAAAGTCATGTTTATGAATGTATATTTTTGCCAATATCCTACTATTAACTCTCCCTATATTGACAGCCTCGCTGGTGCAATTGCCTGAATATTCGCTTTGTTAGCAAGAGTCTTGGATTCGTTTTCCGGATGGGAATATTTAGGAAATTGCATATACTAAATTGCCTAAACCATCTGTAATGGTGGGAGTCTTTGGCCGTCGCTAGTTATCTCCCTATTAGGAAAGAATTAGCCCAAAGCAGAAAAAAATTGTATTCCGGAATCCTCATTCTTATAGGGTTAAGGAGAGACCACGTCCTTCCATTTGCCACTATCCTTGCATATCTCCTTCGCTTCTTTCATTCTCATTAAACCTTTCATACCAGTTCGTCGGTTTAGAGTACTCTTGACCTGGCCGTTATTTAAAAAGTCCTGGATTTGGTCCAGGAACGTTCGCCTTGGTCTTCCCCTTCCAACTTTCGCATTCACTCTTGACTCATAAATCCTTTTTGTCAGTCTCCTTTCATTCATTCTCTTTACGTGCCCAAACCATACCTTTCTCAATTTTAGTCACTTCATTTTCTTTTATAAACTTATCAGTAATTTAAGAGTATCATGAAGCATTTATTCATCTTCTTATATATAATAGTATATTACTTCTCAATTAAAAGCTCTCGTAAAATGTTTCTGTCCATGTAATGAGTTAAAGATGTTCGTGCTAGACGGTGTAGGAATTTACTTAATTTTTTTATATTACTTATTCGAGTTGTTGTTGTTTTTTTACAACAAGAATCCTTATCTAGATGCTATAGTTGTTATTTATGTATGCATGTAGGCGGGATGTACCATGTAATAATAACAAATTGTGTAACGATACAAGCAACATGTCTTCGCATTGTATTCATAATCTATATGATTATAAAAGCGTCTGTCTGTTTACGAAATACTGGATATTAAAGCAAACAACTTGTGTAATATTCTATATGAAAAGAATTTGAGCTTCGTTACAATTCTGTGTAGAAACCAATAGGTAAATAGGGTTCCTGGAAGAGATCTCTCATTAGGGATAAGGTGTCCTTTGTTTACTAATTATTATGTTTATTTTTAATTTTACAATTTAAATGGTGCATAAATAATTACATAAATTACCTCTTAACGGTTTGTTCATAGTTATTTATCATAACAAAACCTCTTTTATTCCAATAGATAGTAAATAATATAGTCTAGAGCCTGAGAGTGGACAGGCTAGCTTTAAACGTAGACAACGTAAACGCTCACTAAGAACGAGTTTCCCCATATTCCCACGGGATCTGACATATGAGCCAAAAACCACCAGTTACTGCGAGATTACTCGAATGATTCAACAAATTGAATAGAAATTCGGTATATATTATACTCTTGCGACGTAGTCCTTTACTAAGAACGTATTCCCACGGTATATTCCTACGGGATTTGGATATAAGCGACATTAACGGGGAGATTTCCTTTAAAATTGAGCCTTTGATTTGACATTCGTCATACAAGTGCACCTCCTTATCTCAAGGCAAAATTTCAATTTAAGACAGGTGAGAGAAGCTTACGAACCTCTCATCACCTCGCATTAATGATAACTGCTCATAAAACGAAATTCTTTGCTAACTCTTTTTCGGTGGTAGCAGTTCAGCTGTGGAACGATCTTCCTCTCGTTGTGAGGGAAGCTCAATCGCTGGAGACATTTAAGCGACTAGTAACGGATTATTATCTCTCACTTTGAACGACAAATAATATTCATTCTCCTATCTTTAAGTTTTAAATATATTTATGTAAGTATGCATGTATGTTTGTATATATTATACTTATTTGTGTATGTGTATATGTATGTATGTCTGTATATATTATACTGTATATATAATTGCACTTATATTATCTTCTCACCCAAAGGTTGCATTGTGTAACATAAGTATAAGTGATGTTGTAATTTTTTGGTGTACAATAAAGAGTAATCTATCTATCTATCTATCTAAGTTCCTTTCGCGACGTAAACTTGTACTAATAACGGGATAACGGACTCAAGAACTACGCGAGTAACACCGCGGAAAAAAAGCTGGTCATTTAATAAAGTTAAAATACATAAAAGAAGTATATGCGATGTAGGAATTGACAATGTTCATATTCCTTGTAAAATAATCCAAGAAAACATAAAGACTAATCAAAAACTTGCATAATTTTATTCAACAAAATCAGTGTATATCTTATCGGCATCTTTAGAAGTTTTCTCGAATATAAAATACATAATAAAAAATAAGAATAAACCCGCATTGTGGAAGTTTCTGAAAAATATTTCCATAAAACTTGTTTTATGTGATGCGATGCGGTGAATCTTGTTATATCGTTTTGTAATAAAATTTGAAACTGAATACTTATGAATGCCATTTCGGATACTTCCAAATAGCTATGGGATATTTTAAATATTTGTCTGGAATAATGAATTTATACTGCACATTTGTTACGGTACATCTCTCCTGCAACTTTGAATTGTTCCACCTCAATATAAAATGCCTTATATTTAATAAAAAACAACTTGTATTTATTATGGAAAGTATTTACAATCATTTTGCCAACACTTGTTCCTAATTTCGCAATTCTCAAAAGCTGAGATTGAGTGCAATTGCTCAATTCATAATAAGAAAAACCTTACTCTTTGGTTTAAAATGTGTGGAATTTCCTAGATTTAAACTGGCAAACCCTGGCATCACAATTTTAGAGGTCTTCGACTAAGGACAAATTCAGGATATTATTTGTAATATGCCTCAGCCTGAACTGGTGATTGCCTATGGCTGTGGCTAGTATGACTAGTATGCTGCCAAGCTAAATGTTTATGGTATTGTACAATGGGGTCTAGAGACCATTAAGAGGAATTATCTCTAACGATATTAGCGTGCTACCTTTTTATACTGTAGCATCACTTACACTCTTATGACTTTACACCAACAAAAGTTATAAATGCATAGAAAAATAATGTTCTCTCTCTTCTTCTGGTATATCATCATCAAGTCTCCATCTTTAGGATCTAAAAGTTCATCGAAATTAAATTTTTAAAGTTGTACCCTCATAATTTCAGAATCATTAAACAGGATTATTATATTAATAAACGTATAAGTTTCAATGTTTTACTATCACAATACGAAATCACTTAAAATATTGTGTAAAATATTAAATATCGAAATAAAAAACCATATCTGGGAAGGTCGGGAATTTAATTTCTTCATTTTCTGAAACCGGCTTCTCCGACAGATCAGTCATTTCACTCTTAGCGATAGCTATTTCACTCATTGTACAATTCCAAGGTCCAACTATAAAGAATAAAACAATCTCATGTTATTAGAAACTTTCTTATATCACTTAAAAATCTTCATCTAGTAAAACCTTGCAAAATGGCACGTCCACAATATTTTATAAAGCAAACTATTGTTCAGCCATTCTGGTTTTTATATGGTTTAATAATAGGAAAAAAGGGCGTTTTCTGTACTGCTGTTTCCCGTGGTATCACATGTGTAATTTCCTATCGGAATATAGAAAAATTCGTTATTAATAAGCGTATACCTTACGAGGAAAAATTTAAAACGTTTGCTGAATATGGCGTCAAACAAGAATGAGTATTGTGACCTATCATTAAAAGATAGATATGTATAATTTTATACTTTTTTATAGATCTATAAAACAGAAATATTTCACAAGACATTGTTTTGTTATATCTCAAAAGGATTCAGCAGCGTTTTCGATGAAATTCCCATGACAGCTAATCTTTTTTCGAACGTACAATTATTACTCAATCAGCTTAATGAGATAGACTGACTGTAGCGAGCTATCCCTAAAATATAAATATATATACTCGTAATTATACACTCTTTTATAGATCTATAAAAGAGGAATATTCTACTAGGCACTGTTTTCTTATATCTCAAAAGGATGAAGCTGCGTTTTCAATGAAAGTACTAAGACAGCTCGTCTTTTTTCGAAACCTTCAATCATAATGAGATAGAATGAGTATAGCGAGCTATTCTTAAAAGATAGATAGATGTAATCGTAGATGTTTCTGTAGATCTATAAAAGAGGAAAATCCCACTAGGCATTGTTTTGTTATTTCTCAATAGGATTAAGCAGTGTTTTGGATGAAAGTACCAAGGCGACTCTCAACAATTATCCTAATATTTTTCACCAATTTACACAAAATCTAGACAAATTATAGTACGTAAATCTTCATCATGAACCACTCTATCTATTGGTATAAACTACACGGTAATCTGTTCAGTATCGTTTGAATTAATTGCAATCAGATAGACAGACGTAGCGGCGGACTTTTTATTGTTAAATATATAGATTTTAGTATAAATTTCATTTGAAATCGTTGTAGGAATTTAATTATAACCACACGTAGCGGTGGGGAGCCTAGTAATTATTAATTTGTATGTGGTATGTGGTCACAAGTACCACGCGTTGTGCGATTATGTACACCCACCTAGAATTAAACAATAGCGGAACTACTCTTGTAAGAGACTGCCTACATTTGAATCGAAATGTCGGTGTGGTTTTTGATCGGCATCTTGTATGCAAATCGTTTCATTGAATTGATGCGAAGAACCGTGATCTTAACATCGCATTGGGTAACCAACATTGATGAAAGGTGAGATCTAAATTTTAGCTGTAGAAGGGAAGAAAGAAATTTCTTTTTTGATCAGAGACGCATGGGTCCGAGGGAGTCGCTAATTCGTTTTATACTAATTCGGTTGAAGTATTAATATTTACAAATAACATGTGACATTTTAACATGCCACTCGTCATTTAATATACTATTTTTCATAAAGCATAAAATAAAAATACTTTTCTAAATTTTAAATCCAAAAACCAAATTTAATTAACGATTTCGTATTTGTATTAATTTTCGATACTTTTAATAAAAAAGTAATTAAGTAGCAGCCCATTAACATCCCACTGCTGGGCGCAGGCCTCCTCCCTCATATGAGAGAGGGTTTTTAGGGCATAGACCCACCACGCTGCTCCACTGCGGATTGGCAGGCATAGTACACAAGTGCACTCTCTATTCCTTCGTTCTCTTAGTCCAGTGTGACGGGAATCCGACACGACCGGAAAGAGATCAGGCGCAGGACCGACGGCTTAACGTGCTCTGCGAGGCACGGGGGTGGATCACACCGCCAACTACCCAACTTCGGGCAAATACTGAGACAATGCTAACCATTAGACTAATAAGACACTTTTAATAATTTAATGACAATTACATTCATTAAATTCCTGACTTATCTTCCTTCTTCCCTCCCTCTAACTCTCGGAAATCTAAAGTTTTACATTTGTATAAATATATTAATTTTTTTTTATAACTAAAAGCGTGGTTCTTTTAGTTTCTTTTAAAATTATAATTTTACTTTGATGCGCTCGATTGATTTGAAACTCGGCATACACCACTTTTAGAGTCGCTCGCTAATTTGTAGGTTAAGTAATACAATTCTCAGATTCTTCATTATTATATTACGCATTTTCAATTACTTAAAACACGATACAAACGAAGATACAAACTTACAACTGTCACGAGGCGACTCTTTCTTCATTCTCTCGTGCTATATTTATTATACCCCCTTGTAAAACTCCACCAATCGCAGTCGTCATGAAAGCGACGACTAAACAGTTTTGATTAAATTTAAGAATTTCCGGAATAGCGTTAAACCGGATGTAGCACACGTTTTACGCAAGCCCCTGCTACCGCGGTCCGCGCCTAGTGACAGAGCGCGTCGGCACGAGGCGCAAACGCAGCAGTTTACGCCGGTGACGCAAATCCAGGTCGCCTAGCCCGCGAGCCCCCGCGAGCTCACGGCACTTAGAGATCTTACATCGATCGTTTAGGACGTAGTTTTAATTAGATATAGTTTTTTTTGTATTCTTTTTTTTTAATTAATAAATCTTTTTTTTAAGCAACAGTTTGTAGTTGNACGGCCGAAGCCTCCCACCAGTCCAGACTCAGACAAATTAGAAAATACAATTTCCTAAATTCGTCCTACCGGGGATCGAACCCGGGACCTCCGCTAGCAAAGCGAATACTCGCACCACTGCGCCAGCGAGGCCGTCAAAAAAAAAATAGTAATTTAATAGCAATTTAACAAATAAAATAATAAGAATCGCTAACACTACATACACTCTTTTCCTCATATTTCCACAGGATATGAGAACTCAGCTGGTGACACCATGAGGAACAGTTAATTTCACATAAATTGTAGATGACATTCTTAGTAATATATCATATAACAAGCATGTATTATAAACACGAGAACTACTACGCTGTCCACCTACAACAAAACGTGAAATATGTTCTAAGAGTGGGCACTATTATAATCTATAAGGTAGTTTTTAGTGCGTCTTACTTTTTTTTAAAACTGCCTCATTGGTCTAGTGGTTAGCATGTTCGACTACAGACATGAGGTCCTGGGTTCGAGTCCCGGGTCGGGCCAATTCAAAAATCAATATTGAGTTTTCTATTAAGATTTTCTCAATATTTGCCCGAAGTTGGGAAGTTGGCGGTGTGATCCACCCCCGTGCCTCGGAGAGCACGTTAAGCCGTCGGTCCTGCGCCTGATCTCTCTCCGGTCGTGTCGGATTCCCGTCACACCGGACTATGAGAGTGAAGGAATAGAGAGTGCACTTGTGTACTATGCCTGCCAATCCGCAGTGGAGCAGCGTGGTGGGTTTATGCTCTAAAAACCCTCGCTTCTTGGAGTGAGGAGGCCTGTGCCCAGCAGTGGGACGATCATGGGCTGCTACTTACTTTTACTTTTTTTCATTGAGAAATTCTTTATACACGCCAGGTGAAATATAAATCTCTATTCAGGAGTGTGGAACTTCTTGGCTGAACTAGGATACTCATTAAAGCATGACAGAACACTCTTACAAAGGAAATACTTTTATTAAAAGAAAGCTAATTGAGAAATCATTCTATAATTTGAAGGAATACTAAGAAGACATAAAAGCGTGGGAGTGAATGAATTGCTCTACATGTATATAGATATAGAATAAATTAAAAATATATATTGTTATGATGATGACAAAAAAACGTACACGCGATTGAGTTTGTTGTAGGGTTCTTCTCAGATCAGGGCCCGAAGTAACCCTCGTAACTTTATATTGTAAGTCATTCTTTAATGTTATCATCAATCGTTCATTTAAATCGTCGTCGTGGTCGTCGCTTCAACCGATGGACGTCCACTGCTGGACATAGGTCTCACGTAATGACGTCCTCAAGGCCCGATCTTGTGCCGCCTGGCTCCAGCGGCTACCGGCAAACCTCTTTATATCATCGGTCCACCTTGTGGGGGTCCTCACCCCAGCACCTTCGGCCCCCAACGTCCATCGGTCCTTTGGACTACATGCCCCGTCCATTGCCACTTCAGGTTCGCGATTCGTAGGACTATGTCGGTGACTCTGGTTCTACTACGGATCTCTTCATTTCTGATTCTACCACGTAGAGAAACTCTGAGCATAGCCCTCTCCATCTGACTCCATCTTCAGTGACTCTGAGCATCATTCATTTAAATTACAATATCCATTTAAATAATACATGGAAAAAACGATATTTGACGATTCAAAAGTGCTGTAACAGTCCTACTTGAATAAAGATATTTTGACTTTGACTGAAGCCGGGTAATGGGGAATACCAAAGGTGTCATTAGTATTATCGCCTGTCTTCGTTTGCGGAAGCGGTCTCCTAACACTTTGTATATATGGACAAAGAGTATAGGGACGATTTTATCATCTGCCTCACATTAAAAAACACCAAACACCTGTACGGTCTATCATCCATCTTCAAATGTTTACAAGTATATTAACAGCTTGTCTCAATTTAAACTGAACCAAATTAATTTAACGCGTTCGGTTCAAGTTAAACCGGAATCGGAACGTGCCGGTTAACATGTGACAATTTGACTAACTAATTAGATAACTCACACAGTGTACTTGTTTTATAAATATTTTAAGTGCACTGGTTATATAAAGTGATTGCTTTTGATTATGATCACGTTTATGATTAGACAGGCGTATCGAGAAATTTAACCAGTGTGACAAATTAAGCACACGTGATCTTAATCATAAATCGTAAATGTTTGTAACGTTTTCACACAAAAACTACTGGATCAAATTCAAAAATTCTTGCACCATTTAAAAGCTGCATTTTTACCAATTAACATAGGCTATGTTACTTTCTCAAAAAATATAGGGATCCTTAATAAAAATGCATTAATGTAACCCAAAGTGTGAAAAAATTGGTCACAAAAAATCTGTCATCGCGTGCGCTGCGGAAACTATTGATGATAGAACAAAAAAATGTTCTACAATATTATAGAAGGGATTAATATCTACAAAAAAGTCCAGAATACCATACGTCCATCTACTGTAGTTACGCTACAATAATAACTTTTTTACATTTTAAATGTTAATAAAACTGCAGATAATTATGAACCCATATTATTCACACCTCTATATTAATCTTATCCTATTAAATGGAATTTTATTAAAGACCGTTTCAATACCTGTAAAATACTTTTTAAATTATTAAAATGGGTCATTCCATTCCCAAGATATAACGACTTTAAAAATTACAATCTAAAAAAATAATTCCGACTTAGTATCTACGTGGGCATTGTTAGTCGGAGATAAATTTAGTATAGTAAATTGTCATTAAAAGATAAATACATATCATAGTTTACTTTTTTGTACATCTATATAAAAGGAATTATCCCCATACTCCGTTTTGTTATTTTTCTAAGGAATTATAAGGGCAGCGTTTTCTATCAAAAGCTCATATACGTACGTGTGGGGAAATTTATCCATTTGTTTAACACATATTCTACAGACAAAAAATGTAGCCATGAGCCAAAGAGTTGAAGAAATAGATGACGTATTTACATATGAATATAATCCCAAAGATATCCGGTTGTTAATAACATATAACGCGTAGGAAATAGTCGAAGACTATTGTCTTGCGATGAGTAGGCGATAATGGGTACGTATGATCGCAGTGTTTCATATGGAAATGACCTTGTAAATTCTGAGGTGCTTTCTTTTGTCTGGAACAGTCTACGCCTTTCTTACAAGTCAACAATACAAGATGTTTATGTAGGATACGAAAACATATAAGTAGACTAGCTGACATAAAATACGATGCCTTTAATAGACGCTTATGTAACTTAAGTGACAGCAAAACTTATACTTAACGAAGATTATTAGTTAAACAGTTATATTTTTGCATATTTGTTTATTATAAATTATAATAAAACATTCCTTAAGTCTCAAATTTTATAACAAATGTAATTACAAAACACCTTCACACACACAAACAAACACACTCTCTCTCACACATCCACACACACACACACACACTCACTCATATACAAATCAATTGCTATTCGTTATTCGTTTTTGGTTTTGAATTATTTGTGGAAGTCTAAGTAAGGTTTAAAAGGTGAATAAATATGATAAAATGCTTGGAATATAGTAAAACCAATATTTTCGTTCGTTGAAGTTTGTCCCGTTGTTTGGTTAAATTTAAAAGTCGTTCAGAAACCCTATTAAATTTAAAGGTGAAGATTTTTTAATTATTTTTTGTTTTGGATATTCGTCCTGTCGTTCAGAAGTCAAATTAAATTTAAATGATAACATTTTTGCTTTTTTCATTTGATTTTGACACTTGACATTGACAATTAACAGTTTCTGATCGCGACAATAATATTTTACACATTTGGCGCGAATCTGGACGTGTTTTTTCTTTTGTTTCGTTTAAGTTTTGACCACATTCTTACTAAAGTTCCTCAATTATCTTCGGCTTTTTAATTATCGATTCTGAAACAGTACGAAGTTTGCCGGATCACGTAGTTATATATATAATTAATAAATTAACACTGTATTGATTTCACGTGTCGTCAACTACAAGCTTTAAAATGTTTTTGCACTTAAATAGATGAGTAAAAAATTAAGTTTCTTAACAATTGACATTTGAAAATGATTATGAACAATGTTAGGACATTGTAAAATATTAGTAGGATTCAAAATAACCCCTATATTTCCATTCCTTTGATTGATATAATAACAGTTATATTAAAATAATAGACAAATCAAGAACTTGACATAATAAATGTTAGTGCTTAAACTGAACCTGTTCTTTTAAGTGGTCTAAAACCACGTCGAAAAACAATAATTTTATGCAAAATAACTTATGATTAAACTCGAGGTCGCATACAATGGTTTTATAGACAGTTTTACATTAACAAAAGCAACTTTTGAATAATATCTCATAAATTAAATATCAAACTGTTATTGATTAGTGAGAATATAGCGTCATATTTAATGTTCGTTAAATTATTTCAATTAAAAGAAATAACGTTATCAAATCCTTGTTGTATTAAGATTAAATACATACATATATACATAGCATCACGCCTCATTCCCATAGGGGTAGGCAGAGACCAAGTCCTTCCACTTGACACGATCCTTCGCTTCTTTCATTTTCATTAAACCTTTCATACAAGTTCGTCGGTTTAGAGTACTTTTGACCTGGCCCTTATTTAAAATGTCCTAGATTTGGTCCAGGAACGTTCGCCTTGGTCTTTCCCTTCCAACTTTCGCATTCACTCTTGACACATAAATCCTTTTTGTTAGTCTCCTTTCATTCATTCTCTCTACATGCCCAATCCATCTAAGCATACCTTTCTCAATTTTAGTCACTACGTCTTCTTTTATACCACAACGTTCTCTTATCAGACTATTTCTTTTTTACTATCTCTTTTTTTGTCACTCAGTTTCAATCCACTCATACTTCTCAACGCTCTCATCTCTAACACATTTATTTTACTTATGTGATTCTTCTGCCATACTCAACTTTCACTACCATACATAAGTGTTGGTACCAACACTCCTGCTTGCACAGCCAGTCAGGCCCATTGAGACACCATCTGGCTATTCATAAAGGCGTGCAGAGCACCATTTACTATATTCCCTGCAATCACTCTCCTTTTAATATTACTCTCGCACGTTCCATCTTTTGTAAATTTTGGATCTCAAGTATACAAATTCTTACATCTCTTCCACTCGTTCCCCATCTATCAAAACATTGCCATTCATCAAATATTCATCTCTTTCAAAAAGCATATCTTTTGTTTTGTTTACATTGACTTTCATTCCTTTCCTTTTCAAAGCTTCATTCATAATATTTACCATCTCCTGTAGCTAATTAGTAGATGATGCAAGTATTACTTGTTCATCAGCGTAGAGTAAAGATTTGATGAGTAATTCATTCATTCTTAACCCATACATACTTTCTTTTAAATCTGTCAAACATTTATCCATGAATAGGTTGAACAGCCATGGTGACGCAAGACATCCTTGTCGAACACCTCTTTCGACAGGAAACCACTTCGTGTCCGCCCCGTTTATTCTGACACAAGCACTAAAACCCTCATAGAGAGACTTTAATGCTTGAATCGGATTACCGCTCACCCGATACGTAAATAACGTTGACCACAATTCATTCCTCACCACTCGATCATAGGCCTTTTCCAAATCTATGAAAGCGCAATAAACTTTAAATATATGTCGGATTATCAATGGAAATAACTAATAATCATTGGATTGGAATCAATGGCGCTGCGATCGCAATTGATTATTTGTGGCCTCGTTATTGATTCTTTCCATAGACATTGACGTATAGCAAGTGATAGGTTGTCTGTGGCCGATGTGTGACCTTTGAGATAGTCTATGACAGTGGTATAAGTGGACAACCAATTTGGCAAAAGGTCAGTTGGTTTTTGAGGCACCATTGAGTAGCACGCATCTCTGAGATCACTGCGTTATCTAATTTGTAAATTACTAAGTAATAAGCGATCTTGTTGTAATTGAATAGCTTACATTATAGTCTAGTAATATCAAACCAAGTTGTATAATTATTTCAAGTTAAACCTACAAAATGATTAACAATATAATGATCGGGAGGAGTTCAATCTGTTATATAAATTATTAATTAATCGTGAAGGTCTTCTGATTAATTACTTTGATATTTGCTATGAAAGTCGCATTATCAAATTTGGGATAGGGTTCTTAATTATTCTTTATGTAAGAAATTGATGTTTTACCCTTGTTATTTAATAATTTACGGTACAAGAAACGATTTAATACAAACCTGCATATTCTGGATAATGAGCAAGTCATAGATATATGTAGTCTGCTATTCAGTATTGTTAATATTATTCAGTAGTGTTATAGTTTAAGCTACAAATCCTCTGGCATATGAGTGAGGATTTGGGGCTTAGCAGTAGGCTGACAATAGGCAAGGATATAGTTTTGCTTATCAAAGCTTTAATAACGATTCCTAAGATCTCTCTTAAAGCCCTAACGCTGTTATGTTTTGACAAATAGATTGACCTCTAAATGTCATTGAAGGTTTTATAGCGTTTAGGCGAGTTAAATGTCGTTTATGTTTAATAAAAATGTTTATGGGGCATATTGCTTAATGGTAAAAAGTACTTGTAGTAATTTGGATATCAATTTAGGTATCCAATGTCAAGTTATAAGTGTTCCAAGGCTAGACAAGATGACATTCTAAGTACGCCAGTAGAATGCTTATTTCGATATGTCACGTGATCACATATATACATTGTATTGTTCTAGTCGTTCTTAGAATGTCACCTTGATCTGTTAATTGATCAAGAACCTGTTAATAGAGTAATATTGACCAAATTACGTAATCAAATATTCAGATAGATTTAAAATTTATCCAGTTACCTGCCCAATTGTAACTGCCACACAAATTATGTGAAAGTATACACGTATTAGCAATACGTTAATTATAATATGGACTTGTCACTCAAACAGTGTCGCAATCCGTTATGAGTATATACAAAACTTTAACACCCGCTCCGCCTGTCACTGTGATAAACCTTTTATCGAGTTCTCAATGGCAAACAGTCTCAAACGTGTGTCTCTAGTTTCCATAGCCCACGCATTAGTGGGTGTCACTGTAACAGTCACCATAGGCAAACAAACAGTATATATAAGCATGGAATTTTGATATTTTTATCAGCGCAGTAACGGACACATTAGCGTGAACTGTTCTACTGGTGGGTAGCACCTTCATTTACTTTCCAATTTTAGTCGAGTATTTGCTTATTCAAGATTTAGAACTTGGGTTTATATGATGACACGTAGGTGGCAATTTAGTGGGCAACTGTGTTCTAAGTTATTTGCTTAGAAAAAGGAAATTCCGGTACAGACTATTCTTATCTATACTAACGGTTTTCCGAGCGATATTTACATGCTTCAATTAACATATACAGTGAAACGTAGTTAAGTGAGAGCTGAAGGGTCCTATATTTTGGTTTTTGTTCAAATACTTTCGCAAATAGACTATCATGCCTTGTCTTATGAATAGAAGGACTATAAGAGAGCGAAGGAGGAGCACTAACAAACAAAGCAAATAAGGAAGGACTGCTTGAAAATATATATGTCGTAACTTGAAAAATCTTCTAACTTAGACGAGGGATTAAGCTACCACGTCCCAACTATAGAGGTAATGATAGAAATCTGCTTGCAACGGTTTTTAAGATAAGAGCGGTAATTTCATCTAAGTGATGACACAGTCTAAGATAGCAGCACTCTAACCTGGCAAGAAGTAATTTACCGGTTTCTACACAGCATAGTATTACTCGTAGGGCCATTTGTTCTGCTGGGAATAAAACCCGGGAGCCCTGCTTGCAAAGCCAGTATCTGCCAGCGAAGTCTTCAAGATGTTATGTGTATACAGTCAGATTTTAAAGTTTGTACTTTATCGTTAAAGCATAAACTGTACACGTGTATATGTTTTTGATGTGAAACATCTAAAAAGGCACGTGAGGTCGAGGTATGACGACGGCAAACGAAGCGTCGCCATGCCGCCTGGAGAGGCGGCATGGCGACGAACCGAGTAAATAGGAGGAGTCCTATTTACTCGGTTCGTTGATTCGCCATCTCACTTACTTATAGCATACTATAATAATAATAATAATATTTCTTTATTAGGTGCAACAAAGGTCCATTTGTTAATTACAATTTTACTTAAAAACTATGTTAGTGAAAATAACAACAAAGGATTATACACATATTTAAATTTAAAAAACCATCTAACTAACTATTTACTAGATATATACAGAAACTATCTCACCGCACCAAAACGGATATAAATTTCTGCTGGATTGGCGAGTCTAGTTTTCCCGCTAGCATTTTCAGGATACTGTTGGAGCTCGGGCGCAGTCTTGCCAGGAGGGATGACGTCCTCTTTCTTATGATGGCATAAAAGTCATCCGTTCTCTCCTGCGCAAACATGCTTGAAGCTGAGCAAAACCGCGGCAAACCCAACAGCATCCTGAAACCATTATTGTATTGAACCCTCAATCTATAGTATATACGAAAAATGGCAATGGTAAATAAAATAGTATCTCAATTGATTGATAAAATACCTTTTTAAAATAGCAAAGCGGCTCTCTGTGGCCCGCTTTTCGCCTCCATTAGGAACGTGACGTGATGTATTGCGAATCTCATCGCCGCAATTTTTGGATTTTAATAATACCACCATTGCGTTCCCACGAGTAGCAAGGGAACATAGGTCCATTCTGGCAGAGCCGCGCATGCCAGAATTTGGCTAGCCTATTTTGGGTTCGTCCGGTCCCAGGGCCACCGCTTGCGTCTAGGCAAAAATGCCCCTAGCCATGAGTCCCTCGACACGGTTCACTTAGGACTGGCAGGAAATGGGTAGGAAAATGGAATAAATGGGGGGAACGGGTTAAAAGAAAAGGAAAATATAAGGTAGTAGGATATTACTGACTCGGAAGACCTGAGAAGATTTAGTAATAGCTCGGGGAACTGGGATCGCATACCCGTGTACCATACTATGACTATCGGAGAAATATGTGTACCCCCTGACTTATAATGTGATAACAGTACATTGTGGTTTAAAAGAAGTGTAGTAACTAAAATTGAGAAAGGTATGCTTAGATGGTTTGGGCACGTGGAGAGAATGAATGAACAACAACTGACAAAAAGGATTTAAGACTCAAGAGTGAATGCGAAATATGGAAGGGGAAGACCAAGGCGAATGTTCCTGGACCAAATCCAGGACATTTTAAATAACGGCCAGGTCAAGAGTACTCTAAACCGACGAACTTGTATGAAAGGTTTAATGAGATTGAAAGAAGCGAAGGAGATATGCAAGGATCGTGGCAAGTGGAAGGATGTTGTCTCTGCCTACCCCTATGGGAATGAGGCGTGATGCTATGTATGTATGTATGTTTTAAAATAACACAAAGATCAAATTAGCAATCATAGTAACTGTTTTTTTTTAAATTATATTATTGCTGACAGATTAGCGCTTGACTGTGATCTCACCTGATCCTGATGGTAAGTGATGATACAGTCTAAGATGGAAGCGCGCTAATCTGTTAAGGGGCAACATACTCCTTACAGTTTCTACACAGCATCGTACCGGAACTCAAATCTCTTTGTTTAGCGGTACGTTTTTGCTGGTAGGGTGGTAACTAGCCACGGCCGAAACCTCCCACCAGTCCAGATTCAAAAAAAATAAGAAAATACAATTTCCTAAATTCTTCCTACCGGGGATCGAACCCGGGACCTCCGCTAGCAAAGCTAATACTCGCACCACTGAGCCAGCGAAAAATCACATCTGTCAAACGTCTCGTGATGGCTAGGGTCTTTGTGATTATGTAATACGAGCTGATCCGCGAGACTTCCTTCATACTCCTCATAACAGAGACAAAGAAGGAACAGACTTGGTTAGTATATCAGTATATATTGAGCCATCTATAAAAGATAGACATATGCTATTACAGTCTTTTTTTAGAACTTTTAAAAGTCAACAATTCCGTCATACATGATTTTTGCGAATCTTTACCCACAGCACAGCACCCAAAAGATAAAAATTCCGCTTGTTGACACATTCCTCATTGGTGCACCGCTCATGGTGTCTTAGAAGGTGATATATAGCCTACCTCGATAAATGGGCTATCTAATACTGAAAGTATTTTTCAAATCGAACCAATAGTTCCTGGGATTATCGGTATCAAGCAAAGAAACTCTTCAGGTTTATAATATTGGCATAGATGTTATTTACCATTTTTGTCAAATTCTGACTCTCTCCAGACGTGAATATTGGCTGTGTTCACTTTACTCACGTTCGTTGTATTAACGCGTTCCAGCGAAATGTCCTGAATACCTAACTAGCTTAATAAAGAGCCTGCATGAGAAGCCTTACCTTTTGACAGAGCCGAAGGACAATGCGTCATTGGAATGATCTGCAGTACGGGGCGATATTAAATACCGTGTATGGCGGTGCATGTCCAATAGGGCTCATTGTTTTGTGAACGTTTTTACTCATATTTCATTTTTCCGTATGAAACTGGCATATTTTTTTATTATTTACAGCTTTTACTTTACATTGCAGTCAAGTTTTGGAACAATAAAGTATTGAAAAGAATTACACAAGAACATAAACAAGCCTGTCAGTCCACAGTGGAGCAGAGTGGTGGTTCTATACTCTAAAACACTCTCTCCTATGAGTGAGGTGGCTTGTGCCCAGCAGTGGGACGTTAATAGACTGCTACTTATCTTTTTAGCCCATACATAAATTAAATATAGCATGCGAATAGGCGATCTTAATGTTAAATAGAGAAAGAGAAAGGCGGTGTTTATAAAAAATAGACATACATATATTACATAGAATAAATACATACATAAAGATGATTCTTTACGTCAATAAAAGTGTGCTTGAGTCTCTCTATTTCCCCCCCCCCCACTTTGTATTGATAAAATGTAAAGAATCAAAGTTTCTCACTTATATTCGCTCCTCATTCTCTAATAATATGAACAATATTCAAATTATACAATCTTCTGGTTATGAATATTATATACTAGTTAAAGGGCTATTATGGTTTTTATTAAGCTTTAATATTTCTACAATTCTAGATGTCAAAATAACAATGTTTACTGAATATAGAATAGTTTATAATCAGAATACTGTGTTATTTAAATATTGTTTATTATTAGAGAATGAGAACCGAATATAATTGAAAAATTTGTGAACTTGTTTTATGAATACAATAGGGAAGGGTGGGGGGATAATGAGATACACACACACAAACACTTTTATTGTAAATCACAAGAATACATGTCGAGTTTGAGATTGTAAAATAGTAGAAGGGTAGAGCATGGTGAACAGAAACAACAAACAAATACGTATAAATAAATATAGTGTGGCTGTGTTATTGACACGGCCTTTGGTAGTACGTGAATACGTTTCGTAACGGGTTTCCCCTCCGCCGCGCGCGATGTGTTACAGGCCTTACTTAGCATAATAAATTCTCTGATTCTTTAGCTATACAGTGGTGTAAATAAATTTCTGATGGAAGTAACAGAGATGTAGCTTTAACACTAAACTGTATCCCCCAATTTTGTTATTAATTTTTTTAATTGCCTCCCTATGGGAGTGATTTTAAAGACGTATGCATGTCAAAATGTATAGGTTTCATCCTATTCAGATAGAAACTAGTAATGCCTTTACATATTTCATAAAAATTGGCAAGGATATGTGAAATCCATTTATATAGTATTGTATATAAAGATACCTTACACAAATTAGCTTAATAACAAACCAACGCAACTTTGTAGAGTGTAATTTGTGTTAAAAATCTCTTGTTAATGTTATGCTTTTTTCCCTCAAAAGTAACGAAAAATCCTTTCTAATTATGGAAACAAGGAATACCAATCACCGAATTCATTTAGAGTATATTTCGATTGCAACCAATTTTGGCGTACATTACAGTTTTTATGGATTGCCATAAGTTTTTACACGCCCAGCCGACGTCCTTCAAGTCATCGGATAAACAAAGGTAGCTCGTTAGTGCTCCTGGAATCCAGTCAGTGGAATCGATGGTAGAAAAAGTATCGAATCGATTGGAAGTCAACGACCTATCCGACGTGGGAATCCGGCCCTGGATGACATTGCCCGGGCATTGTTAACTTTTTCTCTCACAATGCCATCGATTGCTATGTAAGACTTCTGCTAATATCGGTGATCCAAATGTTTGCGGATATGAAAATTCCTATAATCTAAACTAATATTGTAAAGAGGAAACATTTGTGGTTTCGTATGGAAGTTTGTAACGTTTACACAAAAACTACTGGACTGAAAGACACAGAGGTCCCTAATAGAAATGCTTTAAAGTAACCCCAAGAGCAAAAAATAGTAACAAAAAAATCTGTCATTGCGTACACTGCGGAAACTATTGAAGATAGAAAAAAAAATGTTCTACAATATTATAGAACGTATTAATATCTACAAAAAAGTCCACGATACCATTTGTCCAACTACTGTAGTTATGCCACTATAACTGCTTTTTTACATTTTAAAAGTTAATAAATGTGTTGACAATAATTAAACCATATTTTCATACCTCTGTATCTTTTTTTTTATTTTATTAAAGAACGTTTCAATACCTTTAAAATACTTTTTAAAGTATTAAAATAGGACATTCCATTCAAAAGATATAACGAATTTAAAAATGTCACTGTATGAAAAAAGTTCGTTTTAGTAGACTTGATGAGAGGCTTCGGCCGTGACTAATTAGCACCCTACCAACAAAGACCTAATTTTTTTTCAGCTGGGAAATGCTTTTACGCATCCTGCTTCAAGGCAGGAAGTGTGGCACTCTTCAGCAAGGCTAACAATACCCACTAACAAACTCGGCCACTTAACAACAACAGTATATTTGATTACTTAATAATCAAATTTTTCAGCAATAACCTTTTTATAAGTGGAATTTGATGGTTCCTTATTTATACATAGTTGAAATGATTGTGTTGATTTCTTATAATCATCAAAGAATGCCTATAAAACCTACTCATAAACTAACAATCTAATGCTAAGTATATTCACTTTTGTCAATGGTATTTAACATTTTTCGGCAATAAAATGTTTAGGGCGTGTTACTGCTACCGGTGCTGGTTTATTGCGGCCATTCAATTAAAATATACTGTTTATAAATACCCAAACTTAAAGAGAAAATAATACATATTACATTGAATAACCAATACTTATTATATTCAGGTTTTTGAGAAGGTTTTCTTTAGAATAGGACACAAAGGGACTGTATCTTCCTTCTGTGAGATGACGTTCTCACAGAAGGAAGATACAGGAAGCATTAGAGAGGATACATTTGTACGAAGAAGGAGATCAGGGACAGAAGACGTGCTTCTGCCCGTCTCTTATTATTCTTAAGGACCTTAATAGAAAATATCCGAAATCCCATAGAAGAATGTCCCCACTGATCCTCCGGTGCTCTTATTCAGGTCTCGGAGGGTTCCATTGGATTTTAGTGAGCATTCTGATAATTAGCCAGCCCACATTCCTGGTTGACTATGTAACTTTCAGCTTCAGGGTGTGTAAATGCATTTTCCAGCGAAAAAAAAAAACGATCAAAAGGACACAAAGGGACTCTAGTTACTTTACTTCAACTCGTTCTTTTAACACCATAAATACCAAACCATAGGTAAATGAGTAACTGTTGAGTTACATGCTGGTTTCTTCTCAATGGAATCAACTTTTTGAGGCTGTGGTAGATTTGATACCAACGGATACACTATTGACTATTTAAAAGAGCTTATTGAGTTTACTCGAATAAAGTTTATTTTGATTATGAATTAAACGCAAACAAAGTGATGGGGACAAACTAGTAATAAATATTTTTATTCTTAATTGAATTTCAGCCGATTCAAAGAGCGCTTCTTTCGTAATTTTATGGTTTCCTATGGGAAAGCCGTGTCATTACCATTTAAACGATTGCCCCAAGAACAATATAGTTTGCTATTCGCGTGGGTTTTCACTGATTACTGTTTATTTCTTGCGAGTGGGAGTGTTCTTTTGTTATTCAATTCTAATTAAATATTCTTATAAATGAGGGTTTTGTTTTATAACGTATAGATAACCGCTTAATTGAGTTCCCTTCTGATGGTAAGTGATGATACAATCTTAATATAATAACGAACAAATCTAGTTATAGGTATTTTAAGGAGGATGTGATAAGGAGGTAAAGAATTAGGTAAGCTTTCGCCTCATATTAGTCCAAAATGAAACAAATTAGAACACAATTTCTTAAATTACCCTTCAGGGATCTTTTTGTGGCAAGTATCTACAGAATCACGTTAACTAAGGGGTTATATATAGATGATATATAACTAAGGGGTTATATATAGATGATAGGAGACTTTCTGATGATTTTCAGTCAAACAAAAAGTTTTTCTGGAAATCAATACAATTTGCCCGAGGGAGATCTACTTCCTCGGAGCTTTGTAAAATCAGAAGTTTAGATGGAAGTTTAATAAAAGGAGAAGAATGGATATTGAAGAGATGGAAGGATCATTTTGAAAGTTTGTTTGAAAGAAATGAAGCAGAGGTAAATATGGCCTCTGCGGATAGCAATGAATGTAAGACAAGTGATAGCGAGATTAGTATGGATGACATCATGAAAGCGATAAAAGGTATGAAATCAGGTAAGGCTGCTGGGTATGACAGAGTGTCAGTCGAGATGCTGAAGGCTGGCCGCGGGATTGTGGTAGCTCAGCTGTACTGCCTTTTCAATATATGCTGGGAGAAAGGTCAAGTCCCAAGAGATTGGAGCAAGGCCGTAATTGTCCCTCTATATAAAGGAAAAGGGTCACAGCAGGAGTGCAAAAATTACCGCGGTATCAGCCTTCTTAGTGTCGTCGGCAAATTGTATGCAAAGATATTAATTGAAAGGGTGATTAATGAAACTGATGGGAAAATATGGGACGTGCAAGCGGGATTTAGAAGAGGAATGGGATGTACGGATCAGGTCTTTTCTTTACGGTGCATAACTGAAAAATGTTTGGCTAAACACCAAAAAGTTTATTGCGCGTTCGTAGATTTAGAAAAGGCCTATGATCGAGTGGTGAGGAATGAGCTGTGGTCAACGTTATCTACGTATGGGGTGAGCGGTTGTCTGATCCAAGCATTGAAGTCTCTCTATGAGGGTTCTAGTGCCTGTGTCAGAATAAACGGAGCGTACACGGAGTGGTTTCCTGTCGAAAGAGGTGTTCGACAGGGATGTGTTGCGTCACCATGGCTGTTCAACCTTTTCATGGATAAATGTTTGACAGATTTAAAAGAAAGTATGTATGGGTTAAGAATGAATGAATTACTCATCAAATGTTTACTCTACGCTGATGATCAAGTAATACTTGCGTCATCCGCTAACGAGCTTCAGGAGATGCTAAATATTATGAATGAAGCTTTGAAAGGGAAAGGAATGAAAGTGAATGTAAACAAAACGAAAGTTATGCTTTTTGAACGAGATGAATCTATGATGAATGGCAATATTTTGATAGATGGGGAACAAGTGGAAGAGGTGAAAGAATTTGTATACTTGGGATCTAAATTTACAAAAGATGGAACATGTGAAAGTGATATCGAAAGGAGAGTGAATGCAGGGAATATGGTAAATGGTGCTCTGCATGCTTTTATGAATAGCCAGATGGTGTCTCAAAGGGCTAGACTGGCAGTGCATGCTGGAGTGTTGGTGCCAACACTTATGTATGGTAGTGAAAGTTGGGTATGGCAGAAGAATCACAAAAGTAAAATAAATGCGGTAGAGATGAGAGCGTTGAGAAGCATGAGTGGATTAAAACTGAGTGACAGAGTAAGAAATAGTGTGATAAGAGAACGTTGTGGTATAAAAGAAGACGTAGTGACTAAAATTGAGAAAGGTATGCTTAGATGGTTTGGGCATGTAGAGAGAATGAATGAAAGGAGACTGACAAAAAGGATTTATGAGTCAAGAGTGAATGCGAAAGTTGGAAGGGGAAGACCGAGGCGAACGTTCCTGGACCAAATCCAGGACATTTTAAATAACGGCCAGGTCAAGAGTACTCTAAACCGACGAACTTGTATGAAAGGTTTAATGAGATTGAAAGAAGCGAAGGAGATATGCAAGGATCGTGGCAAGTGGAAGGATGTTGTCTCTGCCTACCCCTATGGGAATGAGGCGTTATGCTATGTATGTATATATAGATTTTGTAAAGAATATTTGATTCACTATGTGTTTGTAACAGTGTATTTGGTTTTAAAATACCACAGTTTATAAATATTCTTTATAAAAACAGATTAGATCGATTGATTATACAGACTTTTCTTAGAGCAACGAATTAGGGACTTTTAGTTTAGAAAGCACCTTTCAAAACTTTATAGGCAAATATACATGTAACAATAATTATTTTTAGAAAGCATAAGGCGTTAATGCAAAAAGGCTCTTTTATCTACGGCGTTATATAGAGTGGAGAAAATATATCAATGTTTAAAAGCCATTATAACTCTAACGGCAATTTTTCGAAGATTAAAATTAGTTGTTACATTAATCTATTTATATAACAATGAGTTCCTGTATGTCGCGGTATAGCGTGTGTAGGGTTGGACCGATTTTAATAATTCTTTTGTGGTTCTGTTTGTTATAGTCAGGAGAAGGGTTTCATGGAAGAAAGGGCGCGAAAGAACCCTCGTACCTTTAGATTTTAAGCCATTCTTGAGTACCATCATCAGACATATATTAGAATCAGAGTGTGGGAAAACTTAACCACAGTAAATGTTTTAATGAAACCTCCTTAGAGCTTTTGACAATGTAAACTTTTTTAATGTAACCTTATTGCGTTTGACATAAATGTCAACGATTGAACATGCGTGTTTTTTAATTGAACTTATGTATTTTTTATAGATAATTATTATTGTGCACTCCATTCATTTAAACTACAAGTGTAGGAAATTCCATACTCCTCCATCTGCGCTATTTTCCAAAAAAGGGGTAAACAGTTGTTGCCTCACGTATTAATATACAGATATACGTGGTACAATCTATTCTATATATATAGATATAAGACATATAGGTATCTATTGACTCATCACGATATTTCTGGACCCATAAGGCGTAACGACTTGAAATTTGGTAGGAATGTGCCTTTTGCCGAGTATTGGTCAGATAAATTAATGAAAATCCTACCCAAAAACATTTCACGCAGACGAAGTCGCGGGTTCAGTTAGTGTAACTATAAGTGGTAACAAAACTCTGACTTATTTGGTTTCCGCATAAGAAAGACCACTTAGCATGAAGTCTTCGCTAATTGAGATCATTGGATGATACTTTAATTGTGACCAATTACAACGAAATGACAAAACCCAAGAAGGATAACTTACAAGAGGTATTCGTTAGTATTTTTAGTGTGCTATGATATAAAAAACAAATGTGTATTCATATGAAATAAATTATTTACTCAAGATTTTTACGTGAATTTTCTACAAATAAAAAGAAACTGCCTCAATGGTCTAGTGGTTAGCATGTTCGACTACAGACATGAGGTCATGGATTCTATTAAGATTTTCTTAATATTTGTCGGAAGTTGGAAAGTTGGCGGTGTGATGTACCCTGGTCTTGCGTCTGATCTCTTTCCGCGAGTGTCGGATTTCCGTCACATCGGAGTATGAGAGGGGAGGAATAGATAATGCACTTGTGTACTATGCCTGCCAACTCGCAGGCTTGTGCCCAGCAGTGGGACTTTAATGGACTGCTACGTACCTTTTTTTACAGGACGGAGGCCTCGTAACTTGTAGGAGAGAGGGTTTCTACAACATACATCTAACACGCATAGTACACAAGTGCACTCTCTGATCCTTCACTCACATAGGTCGATAAGACGGTAACGCGACACTCGTGCAGTGAGATCAAACGCAGGACCGACGGCTTAACGTGCTCTCTGAAGCACGGGGGTGGAACATATCATCAACTATACAATTTTGGACAAATACTGACAATTCCTCAATCGAAAACAGGACTCTAACCCAGGATCTCCTGTTTGTAGCCCAACAAGGTGACTAATGAGGCAGCTTATCTCTGTAAAGAGTAGTAATTCGAAACAGATACAGTTGAGGGTACTAGTTGATACTCGTATAATTGGCTAGACTATTTGTAGCTGCCTCATTGGTCTAGTGGTTAGCATGTTCGACTACAGACATGAGGTCCTGGGTTCAAGTCCCGGGTCGGGGCAATTCAAAAAATCAATATTGAGTTTTCTATTAAGATTTTCTCAATATTTGTCCGAAGTTGGGAAGTTGGTGGTGTGATCCAGCCCCGTGCCTTGGAGAGCACGTTAAGCCGTCGGTCCTGCGCCTGATCTCTCTCAGGTCGTGTCGGATTCCCGTCCCACCGGACTATGAGAGTGAAGGAACAGAGAGTGCACTTGTGCACTATGCCCGCCAATCCGCAGTGGAGCAGATGCTCTAAAAATCCTCTCTCATGCGAGTGAGGAGGCCTGTGCCCAGCAGTGAGACGTTAATGGGCTGCTACTTACCTTTTTTTATTTGTAGCTTAGTATTAACAGACCAAATTTTGAAAAGGTGAGACATTAATAAGCTATTACCAAATTTATCTTTTTATATAGGGCGATTGAAATTTCGCCAGAATCATTAGGCATGATTGGTTCTGTTTGCCGTCTTTCCAAGGCAAATTGAAGAGTACGACGTGATCGGAATCTCGTTATAATATTTTAGATATTTTTAAAAGATGCCAGAGTTTTCTTTGGATAAAGTTTGATGAGATAATCCGAAGCTTTTTCAAGAGACCAAACGAAAACTAATTCAGAGAATTTATTCTCTAAACGAACTAATTTTTGAACGAGATATCGGTATACATACAAAATTAGTAACTGTCTATGAACATCCCACTCCTGGACATAGGCTTTTTTACTCACAGGAGAGATGGTCAATGGAGCACAGACTTACCACGCTGCTGAAAAATGATGAGTTTTTAGAGCAAAATTAAGCACATAAGTTTCTTATTATAAAAGAGAAACTTCAAGGCAGGTAACTTGATTCCAGGCTAGGTACCACTAAGTTTCTATTTTACAATAAGAAACTTAGTGGTACCTGCCCTGGATTCGAATCCGTTAAATCTCCAAAAGTACATACATATGTCATGTTATTGATGTCCTTAAGGGGATACTATTGCTATGGAAATGAATTCTCATTGAAAAAACTAGAAAAAAAACTCTTTTCAATATAAAAACACCAACAACTTTTATTCTATCCATTATTTAAAAAAACACAACTTGCAGTATCCTAACTTACAGTATAATAATAACTTCACTATTTATACAATTTAGTACTAATTCTCTTTAAAACAAGGGAGCTCGAAAGACCATCTTCACAAAATTGTTCCGTTCGTTAAAGTTACCTCGTATTGCATAAAATTTCGTAATATTGCACAATATTTTTGGTATTTTTAAGTGTTGCCACTATATAACTCAATGATTCCCAGCATTTCAGAGCTAAAAGTATTGGCAACTAACTATCTATAGTCTAACATTTTGCTCCTTACAGGTCAGGTTAATATTTTGAGGTTAAACCATATTATCCACTTTGATATATTATCTACGTTTCATTAATTATGAAGAAATTCTTTTAATGTTTGATAGACCATTTATTGAGGTAAACTATATAATTAGATTAGGTAAAGGTAAGAAGCAGCCCATTAACGTACCACTGTTGGGCACAGGCCTCCTCACTCATAGGAGAGAGGGCGTTTAGAGCATAGACCCATCACACTGCTCCAGTGCGGATTGGCAGGCATAGTACACAAGTGCACTCTCTATTCCTTCACTCTCATAGTCCGATGTGACGCGAATTCGACACGACCGGAGTGAAATCAGGCGAAGGACCGACTGGTTAACGTGCTCTCCGAGGCACGGGGGTGGAGCACACCGCCAATTTCCCAACTTTGGGCAAATATTGAGATAATCTTACTAGAAAACTCAAAATTGATATTTGAATTGGCAGGACCCGAGACTCGAACCCAGGACCTCATGTCTGTGTTCGAACATGCTAACCACTAGACCAATGAGGCAGTCTTAGTCATTAGATTAGGTCTTATAGTTAAGAGAGAGAGAGAGAGAATACACTTTATTGTACACCATAAATAATGCTTACAATATATACCATAACTTAATCATAGGGTATAAAAGGGCGGCCTTATTGCTAAGTAGCGATTTCTGCCAGGCAACCTTAGGGTTAGACAAAATTTATTACGGAAATGGGTAGGTGGTGTATAAAAGGTGTAGTTTATAGATACATATAAAACATACATGAGTACATAAACAGATACATACAAAAATACATACTAATAAATACTAATAATTACATACGAACCCAAAAATACATATTATGATAAAGTAATATATATAAAAATACAGTCGTCGTCTAAGTGCATAGGGAGAGGTAGTGAACCTTGACGAGGTTTTTAAAAACATTGAAAGAATGGGCCTCTCTGATGGTCAGAGGTAGCTCATTCCATAATTCGATCCCCTGTACCGCAAAGGATTGCCCAAACAACATAGTTTTATGGGGAATAATATTTAGTTTAAGGCTCCGGGATGGCCTTAAGTTAAATATATTTTCTTTTTATATTTATATCATGTCGTTGTTTCCTTTAATTAGAATATTACTCACCTTGTGTCATTGTAAATATATTTCTTTTTTACCATGTATCTAGTAATAAGTTCTGTTGGAAACCTAATAAATAATGCAAAAACTGGAAAAAAATATTGCTTACGTGCTATTACGTGCGCTACGTAAACGGTTAAAGTTACGCTATAATCATGTACAATAGAATTGTTCGTCTTAAACAGTTGTACAAAAAAGGTTATGATAGTATATTGTTATGTCTCGTAATTTCGGGTTTTGTTATGAGGACATTCGAATTAACACAGTAAGTTCTACAACTTATTTATTCATGCTTCATGCAGTTGAGCGCCAGGAGGGGTTCGTTAAGATGGTACGACAGGCACCCTACAATGCCGGAGAAAGCTAGCCCAGGGGAATTCAGGGGTTTAACATGGGAGCTTATAGTGTAGCTCGTCTTTAACTTGTCCCGTGACCGGAAAGGTGTTTCGTAAGGCTGTTAACAAAGAAAATGCACTCGTTATTTGCAAAGACCTGCACTATACACTCCTATGTCTAACACTTACCCCTTCCGCTCGCCCTCACTTAACTTAGCCCAATTCTTTTAAAATAAACGAAAATGAATGCAACATCAAATAAAAATTCAAAATTGCTATTCACAACGGCGGTCACCTAAGTTTCTTTAAGTTGTACTTGACCGACCGTTTGTACTGAAGGTCACTCGACAAGTGCTTCAACATTTATATATGACGTTAAAGTAAAATAAGAAAATACTATGTTATAAATCTTACTCGATGTAACCCGGATTCGAAGCCGCGATGATCTGCGATCAATACAATTAACATAATTGCTCGCTGAGCTATGAGTAGTAACTTGAACAAGCTTAATATTTTAACTGGTATTAAAATCTCATATCAATATGTCTATATTTTAAGGTTTTTGGTTGTTTTGACGGCCTCGCTGGCGCCTTGCTAGAAGACGTCTCGGGTTCGATCCCCGGCAGGACGAATCTAAGAAATTGTATTTTCTAATTTGCCTGAGTCTGGTCTGGTGGGAGGCTTCGGCCATAGCTAGTTACCATCCTACCAAAACAACGAGATTTATGTTCCGGTACGATGCTGTGTAGAAACCGTAAATGGAATATCGCCTCTTACCAGATCAGTGCGCTTCCATCTTAGACTGTATCATCACTTACCATCAAGTGCCAGCGCTAAATTGTCAGCAATAAAAAAGTCCAATTTGTTTTCTCCCCGAAACTCGCTTTTATTTATGTGACGCAAAAGAAGTTCCATGAGTCAGTTAGTAGTATATAAACCAATGATATAAGAAATAAAAAAGATAAATAGTGAAAGTGGAGTATGACAGAAGAAGCATAAAAGTAAAATAAATGCGGTAGAGATGAGAGCGTTGAGAAGTATGAGTGGATTGTAACTGAGTGACAGAGTAATATATAGTGTAATAAGAGAATGATGTGGAATAAAAGATGTAACTAAAATTGAGAAAGGTACGAGTATGCTTAGATGGTTTGGGCACGTAGAGAGAATGAATGAAAGAAGGCTGACAAAAAGGATTTATGAGTCAAGAGTGAATGCGAAAGTTGGAAGGGGAAGACCAAGGCGAACGTTCCTGGACCAAATCCAATTCATTTTAAATAAGGGCCAGGTCAAGAGTACTCTAAACCGACGAACGTGTATGAAAGGTTTAATGAGAATGGAAGAAACGAAGGAGATATGCAAGGATCGTGCCAAGTGGAAGGACGTGGGCGCTGCCTACCTCTATGGGAATGATGCGTGATGCTATATGTAAGTAGCAGACTATTTACGTCCCACTGTTGGGAGCAGGCCTCCTCACACGTAGGAGAGACTTTTATAGCTTAGATATTTTCCTTGACCGAAAAGCATAATGAAGAATTGGAAAGAACAATCAAGCACGCAACTTACATTTTTATTATTATACTGCCTCCTATAAATAAAAAAGGGTTACCAATAGTCAACCTTAAAAATAGATATATGTTATTTCTAAAAGGAATAATTCCAGATAAAATTATAGTCAGATACAAAGCCTATCATGGAAAAAAGCCTCATCTTATTCTTCGTACAAATCACGTACAATCAGAACTGTTTGAATGGAGAAAAAGCAAAAATTGGAAGAGCAAACATCGTTTGTTTATCAAGTGCTTCAGTATTCCGTCGGATTGAGAATCGAAATCAAATTAGTTCGCTGATTTTTCTGAAAAATCATACCACTTTTCAACTCGATTTTTAATCAAAGTATATTTGACGACGAAGATATACATTTACTCGAATCTCATTGTGCATTAAACTTATAACATTCTAGATCAAATTAAGTAAAGAAATAACTTTCTATTTTAATCCTGCAAACATTTAATATGTCTGTAACAAGATAAACCCCTCCACTCTGTCTGGTAATATACTGTTGAAGATTCTTTTAAAGATAAGAATGTTTCTACTTTATTTTAGTAGTACGTGGACGGTTAATATAGTAAGTCATCTTAATAAAAAAAAGATTAATCTATAATAGGCAGAATTTTTGTATAGATTTTAATTTTAGAATTACAAAGGTCACAATGGTCATATACGCCAATGTAATAGCGTCCTTAAAAATTCCATGTCGCAAAGAGTAGTATTTTGAAAATATGTTAATTACTTTGTCTCTTATTGTATTTACATATATAATAAAAGTTGTTGACAATAACATTCTCTACAAATTTTACTTGAAATCTTTTTTTATACGACGTATGGTTTTTGAGATAGAAGGCCGAGAATGTGGAGTGCTTAGCAAACGTAGCTAAGCGCAAAATAAACCCTGAATCGCCTGTATATATGATAGCCATGGATCCTCGTTCATAGAAGTTGCGGATTCGAGTCTTGATCAGGCAGCATTAAGTATAAATAAAATTTACATTCCTGATTGTTCTTTCTAATCCATCTTTGTCCTTTTCGGTGTAGGAAAACCTCGTGAGGAAACTCGTATATCCCGGGAGTAATTTTGGGTTATGTATTGTCTGGCAACCGGCAATGGCGCAGTGTGGTGGGCTTATGCGCTAAAACTTACTCTTAAAGGAAGTAGCAGCCCATTAACGTCCCTCTACTGGGCTCAAGCCTCCGGGGAGCGAGGGTTTTTAGAGCATAGACCCACCACGCTGCTCCACTGCGGATTGGCAGGCATAGTACACAAGTGCACTCTCTATTCCTTCACTCTCATATTCCGATGTGACGGGAATCCGACACGANCCCGGGACTCGAACCCAGGACCTTATGTCTGTTGTCGAACATGCTAACCACTAGACCAATGAGGCAGTCAACTTACTCTTATGAGCATGGAAAAGTGTGCCTTGAAGACCGCTAGCTGACCCTGACGGTGTCACCCGCACAGTTTATGATCTCTTGGTGTAATAGGTAAATTCGTTGTTTATCGGATCGAATTGTTAATCTAAACTATTTTTTTTTATTGCTGACATGTTAGCGCTTGAATATGATCGCACCTGTTGTAAAGTGATGATGCAGTCTAAGATAGAGGATGGATTTACCCCTTATGGTTTCTACATAGCATTGTACCTGATCTTTTTAGGTCTTTGCTGGTAAAGCCTCAGACAAATTAGTAAATCTGATTTACAAAATTTGTCCTCACGGGGATTGAAAGCGAGTTCTCTGCTAGCAAAGCGAGTACAAGCACCACTGGACCACCACTGGGAAATGCTTTAACGCACCTTCCACTAGGGCAGGGAGTGTGGGATTCGCTAGCTTAATCAGAATACCCACTAAAACCAAGAGAGACCCTCATCAACCAGAATTGCAGGTGTCAGAGACTCTCTTAAGCATTCGCTCTTACACTTCCAGCTGCAACCGGCAAAGAGTGGTTTAAGGAGTAGGCAAGTGGCGTCAGCAGCATTTTCCCTTTCTCTCTCTCTATCGCCTCTTTCAACAAGATGACAGCCTAGCAAAAGAAGGCAACTGCATTCCATACTACCTTACTGCCAAGCATTGAGTCTTGGCAATGAGAGATCTATTCCAATCAGCGACGCACCACACTGATGGCAAGGCAGACTCTTCAAACTATCTAATGCAAGTACTTACCGAAACATCCATACCTGAAGATAACCAATAAAATCCAACTAGATTGTTCCAGCCTTTATGAAGGAGTTCACTAATATAAACACGCACATAAGACTTCCTTAGAGCCTGTGTAAACGAATAGTACTTGCATAGGTTTCAGCCTTTATGGGCTATAAATATACAGCCTGTATAAGTCGCAGCCCGATCACGGCTATAGTCATTCATAACGTAATCTGATGTTAAAATCCGTAACACACCATTGAGCTTAATTAAGCCCGTAATAATTAATGCGAAATAGGCTTTCGGTGCTTCATTATAAAATGTTGACGTAATTTTTGTCGAAAATAATTAATTAATACATACATATATTTATATTAAATATCGGTCGTTGTTTTAATAATGGCGTTGCGGTATATAATAATTATTTGTTAACGGATTTTGTATATTTCATGTTGTAGTTATTTGATGCGGGGAATGAGCCATTTATTAAATTCCAGTTATTAGTTCAAAATCTATCTACATCAAATACTAGCTAATCCATTCAGTTTCGTCTACGTAAATATAAAAAAACGGATCCATTTTTTTTGTCGGAAATTTAACAGAATATAAAAAATTGGCTAAAAGATTTGCCATTGCTTCCATAACTCCAGGAAAATATCAATTAAAAGCCTTTAGGTTACGAAAGCTACATTCGTTAATTGTACTTTCCTTTTATGTATCCTTTTCTCGGGAAAAATTGAAGGAACTCGTTCATAGTGAGCCTCTACATTGTTACAGGAATATCTGAGCTAATATATATCACTCTGTTATCATTTTCAGTCTATCTACTCGTACATGAGTTAAGTAGCAGCCCATTAATTAATCCCACTGCTGGGCTCATATGAGAGAGGTTTATTAAAGCATAGACCCACCACGCTGCTCCACTACGGTTTGGCAGGCATAGTACACAAATGCACTCTCTATTCCTTCACTCTCATAGTCTAATGTGACAGTGATCTGACACTATCGGAGAGAGATCAGGCGCAGGACCACACCGCCAAATTTTTCCCAACTTCGGGAAAATATTGAGAAATTCTTAATAGAAACCTCAATATCGATTTAGAATTGGCCCGACCCGGGACTCGAACCCAGGACCTCACGTCTGTAGTCGAACATGCTAACCATTAGACCAATGAGGCAGTCTCACTATCTATATACAAGCGATTAATCACTCTCTTAAAACGTACAGCAATATCTCCAAAACTAATAATCAGTTTGAAAATGAAAATCACACTTAAAGATCATACTTTTCGTAACCCATTTTTGTTTCACCAGCTTTAATAAAAAATTAAAAGTGCATGCGTTTAAAGTATACATATATGTATATATGTCTCGTTTATATTTACACAAAGCTTTAGATTTCCGAGACTTAGAAGGAGAGAAATGAGATATGTTAGGAATTTAATGAATTTAATTGTCATTAAAATGAATACAAATAGTTTTATTGGAATCTCAAATGAAAAATTGTAAATTAAAATGCCCCGTGTTATTTGTAAATATTAAAACTATCTAACCTTCAAACGATTACGCTTAAGGAGGCACAACAAAGGGAGAAGCTGAATGCCGCTGAGGCACTCCAGCCCTGACGAAGAGGAGTAGGAAACAGGTGGCGGAGGTTCATACAACTCCTCACCCTGTAGAATATCTGTAAGCTACAACTGAAAGGCCAGAGAGGAATGCCTCAACGAACCTCTGGCTCCCCACTCATGGTTGACGACGATCCTGCTGGATTCTAGTGGGTATTGCGAGTTCTTCCCTCTCACGGAGTCCCACCCTCCCGACTACACAGTCAGGGTGCGTAAATCCATTTCCCAGCGATAAAAAAACACCTTCACCACCACGAATTAGCATGAAAAACGCTGCAAACCTTTGTGACGCGTTTCATCCATATAAATTTCACCCTCATGCGCCTAATGAAGTTTCACTTCAAAAATATTACGCAATGTGCATGTAAAGCTTTTTGCAGACTATATTTCGCACAATATGGTACCCATTCATGACTTCGACCATCTGTTTATACATTAGCGTAGGCGCAAGTTATTATGATGAGATAATTTAACTTATGACTAACTTTGAATATGTAACTGTCCATATATCTTTGTATAAAATATATTTCGAAGTATTAAACTTCATACTTTAAATAAATTATTTATTATTCGCCTAGTATGGGGTCAAGATTATAATACGTGCGCTGAGAAATGCTCAATCTTTACTAATATTAGAAATGCGCAAGTGACTCTGTCTGTTTCGCTTTCACGCAAAAACTACTGAGCTGATTTAAATAAAATTTGGTACACAGGTAGTCTAGAGCCTGATAAAGGACATAGCCTACTTTTTAATGCTAATTATGAGGTAACAAACATAAAAAATATAGACAAATGGAAGACCTCCTCCTTTTTTTGAAGTCTGTTAAAAAAGGGTTGAATGGGGTGGAAGTATTGTCATATTATGAGTTTCAGACTTATGTTTCTGATTGATTTGATGAAAATAAATATGACATTCAATGGTAATGCAGTCACGTCTAAACTACTGATCCCATTTCAATGAAATTTGGTACACAGATAGCCAGATAAAGAACCTAGGCTACTTTTTAATGCGAAAAAGGGAAGGTTTTCGTTGAAAGGGATGGAAGTTCCGTCATTTTTAGAGCTAGAAGCTTATATTTTATGTAATAGATTCGATATAAATAAATATGACATTCAAAGTATTTAATAGTTTCACACTCAAGGGAATAAAATGACAATTATTTCTAATCTGCCTGTCTGTCACGCTTTCACGCAAAAAATAGTGAACTGATTTCAATGAAATTTGGTACACAGATAGTCTAGAGCCACATAAAGGATATAGGCTACTTTTTAATGACAAAAAGTGGTCGAAATATCGTCATTTTTAGAGCTAGAAATTTATATTTTATGCAATAGATTCGGTAGGCGTAATGTGAAAGTAATTCTGTCTGTCACTCTTTCATGTCTAAACTACTAAAACGATTTAAATTAGTTTTGGTACGTTAAAAATGACAATAAGCACTGCAGTTAAAAACTGCAAATAGCTCATTAAATTATTTATATCTGTGTGTGTTATTTGTAGAATAATAAGACTAAATTATTAAAAATGCTATCCATAAACATTATCTCAAGCAAAGACGCGGGCATGACAAATAAGGTATATGATGAAGAAGATATACAAATACTAGCTTAGGCAGCTTTATGGCTTTGAGCAATATCTGCCAATCCACCTTCAGGTTTTACTAAAAAATCCGTATATAAAATTGAATGACTCCAAAAGTATCATGGGGTCGTGAGTGTAGAGTTTTAATGACTTCAAATTGAGTCATGAAGTAAGGAAATTTTCAGTTAATGAAGTGTTTTATCCCTATTCTTGTTAAACTTTAAACGTTTATTATATAAGACCAATTGAGAGATTATTTCTTTAATAAAATCATATTTCTTTTTTTAGTTGTACGCAAAAAAACAATGTGAAAATCATGTGTCTTTATTCTTAAGTTATCCCAAATATCCATTTGGAAAATAGAATGTATACAATAGGTTATAAATGCTTGTATATGAAGACTTGGTATAGTTATTTTGAGTTATGAAGAAGAAAAAGTCAGTGAGTTGGTTTATCTTCGCTTATAATAAAATTTTTGGTTATGCTTTTTGGAAGACATGAATCTATGATGAGTGACAATATTTTGATAGATGGGGAACAAGTGGAAGAGGTGAAAGAATTTGTATACTTGGGATCTAAATTTACAAAAGATGGAACATGTGAAAGTGATATTGAAAGGAGAGTGAATGCAGGGTAAATGGTGCCCTTTATGAATAGTCAAATGGTGTGCTCAAAGGGCCAGACAGCTTGTGCATGCAGGAGTGTTGGTGCCAACACTTATGTATGGTAGTGAAAATTGGGTATGACAGAAGAATCACAAAAGTAAAATAAATGCTGTAGAGATGATAGCGTTGAGAAGTATGAGTGGATTAAAACTGAGTGACAAAGTAAGAAATAGTGTGATAAGAGAGTGTTGTGTTTTAAAAGAAGATGTAGTGACTAAAATTGCGAAAGGTATGCTTAGATAGTTTGGGCCGGTAGAGAGAATGAATGAAAGGAGACTGACAAAAGGATTATGAGTCAAGAGTGAATGCGAAAGTTGCAAGGCGAACGTTCCTGGACCAAATCCAGGACATTTTAAATAAGGGTCAGGTCAAGAGTACTCTAAACCGACGAACTTGTGTGAAAGGTTTAATGAGATTAAAGATGCGAAGGAGATATGCAAGGATCATGACAAGTGGAAGGATGTTGTCCCTGCCTACCCCTATGGAAATGGGGCGTGATGCTATGTATAAGAGATGTTTCCTCTCCAGGTCCTGAATGGCACAAATTTATAACGAAATAATCTAGTATATAGTCTAATCAAGGTCTACCTAACAAAGAATAGAATAATCCCTCGGTCATTCCTTTGTCATTTAACTGCAGAAGAAAAAAAAGCACGGAAAGTGTAAAATCATTTATTTGCTGTGTCTCTGAAACTATTCATGCAATGGCAGTGTTACAATGAACTTTAAAGAATTGTGTTTATAAAAATATCTAACATCTAGACAAATCGGGTAGGCTTTTTTCTTTACAGTATGCAAATGAGGCGGGCCAGGCCTTGAAACCGACCCGGCCGTATATGTTTTTAGCGCAGCGAACGTCATCGGCAAGATCTTCGTTGAGTAGATCTGAAAATATATATTAGCATTTCAAATATTTAAAATTTCATCTCATTTTATATTCAATACATGCTAATGACCTTATTTAGTTACCAGCAACCCGCATAGTATGTTCAGGAATAATATGCCTTACATAGCCCTTAGATTGTTCGTGTCAACTACTGGTTGAAGTGTAGCCGCCCTTTTTTTTAAATTAGTAGGTTGCCCGTGTCAACTACTAGTACGATAGTACTGTCTCAACTGTCTTAATGTGTATTATCTATTTCGTTTCTAGTAACTGTCGTAACAAAAGTTGCGTAGAGATAACAGCAGAGAATAGAAAAAAGCAAAAATAAATCAGTTACAAAATGACCGTTACTAAAAGTGCGTGTGTCGCGTCGAAGGTCGTTAAGTTTTTTTCCGGTAGCCGCTGGAGCCTGGCGGCGTAAGATCGGGCCTTGTGGACGTCATTACGTGAGACCTATGTCCAGCAGTGGACGTCCATCGGTTGAAGACGATGACGATGCGCATCCATAATATGATCTACTGCTATAACATGCACAGGCATAATAAGCCTTATTACATACTATGCACATGCACGACATATTCCACTGAGCATAATATGCATGCATGTTTTAAAAGACAACAATTATTTTCATTAAATGTTCGAGGCAACTGAGTCGTATTCCGTCCGTATAACTTTGCTTTACAGTGATTATTTTTTAAGAAAATTAAATAGGAATTACTCCGCAATACAAAGTTAATTTAAAATAAAATATATATTACGCTGTAAATAACAAACTCGACCATTTATTAGTGAAGTTTTGCAAGACCCTTAGAACTTATTATTAAGTCGGCTTTAGATGTGGATAGTTACTCAATTATCTCAATAAAACTGCTTTTTAACTATTAACTTATGTAGGGTAAGTAATGATATACACTAAGAGGAAATCATGCTAATACAGTAAGAAGCAATTTACATCGTAAGGTTTCTACTGGTAGGCCGAAGCCTTCCATCAGTCCGGACGCAGACAAGTTAGAAAATACCACTTCCTAAATAAGATCTATCAGAGATTGAACCCGGGACCTCTGCTAGTGCCAGCAAGGCCGTCAAAATCGTCTTTCAGAAAATTCCAATAGATTGTTTCGTAGATGTTATGTGCCTTTAACTTTTACGAGATAACTTACTTAGATAACTTGGTTTTACTTTGATCCAACAGTTTTAGTCTCGTATTCATAAAGTGCAAGTTATAATAGTGCTCAGTTTTAACCTACTTATTAGATTTGCTGAAGTTGTTAAGCAAAATAAGCTAACAGTGAAGGGAAATCTACATTTAGCGTACTCCGATGAAGTATAATTAGTTAGTGAAGACAGTAATGAGATTAGCACACCTTCGCACTTAATATGACAGCGTCCTCCTTTCCTGCCTTTCTTGCACCAGTCTTTGTTGTTTATCTGTAACAAAATATAGGTTGAATATAACATACACTGTTTACACCATTTATACGGACAGATAGATGAATAGTTTTAAATAAATAAAGTTACTTAATATGTAAATTTTCAAAAAACCATTACAACCAGTTTTGGATTTACATTACAAATTTTTAACAAATATCTCGTAAAGATTATTATATAAGAGGCATATTATAATTTTGAAGATGATTCAGGTGATAAAAGTGATTCCAGTTTTACATGGAAGCTCAGTGATTACATAAATAGGTTTGGAAAGGGCCAGAAGATAAGCACACGTATTTATAACAAGTACTGTGATCAGTTTAGGATTTGCATGCACATTTTTTTAAAAAATATGCGCAGAAAATTCTTAAAGAGAATGAAAGGAAATTGCATGCAGCGGAGATGCGAATGTTGAGATGGATGTGTGGAGTGACAAAATTAGATAAGATTAAGAATGAGTATATTAGAGGAAGTGTGAAAGTAGCACCAGTGACCGAGAAGTTAAGGAGTGGAAGGTTAGCCTGGTATGGACATGTAATGAGAAGGGAGGATAGCCATGTATGTAAGAGGGTCCTAAATATGATGGTAAGCGGCAGGGCCGGGAGAGGGCGACCAAAAAAAGTGTGGATGAATTGTGTGAAAGAGGATATGTGTATTAAGGGTGTGAATGTAGAAATGACAGCGGATAGAGTGAAGTGGCGAAAGGAAACATGCTGTGCCGACCCCACCTAGTGGGATAAGGGCAAGAAAACAACAA
>JACTOM010000198.1:4168139-4183517 GCA_015832385.1 Elymnias hypermnestra
CGTAGAAGGGCCCTGCTGCGTCGGGGGAAAACGTTGCTCTAAGGGCGCCTCCTGCGAGGCTCGGACCTAGGCTTAGAGCAACGTTTGCTGCTGCTGAAAAGGACAATCGGACAGGTGCTTAATCTTGACGCCCATGGGTCCGCGACTGGGAGCCGCGGCCGGGGTGCGTCAGGTAGCGGGGACCTCGTCTTCGCCGGCGAAGATGCTGTGTGTAATCTGGTTGTCTGGGTCATCAAAGACGTGTTTGGGCCGCCTCTTCCTAGGCGGGATGTTAAGCCTAATCCCATAAGAGGCGGTTGCCTCGTGTTTTTATATGGCGTCCCCCTTGGTGGGGCGAAACATCAGTAAAGATACACGACAGAGAACGAAAGAGCACGAAAGAGCGCTTCCGCTTCCTTTTAAACAATAATTGCAGTAAACTAATAATTGTACTACTTCCGCTTTAACAATACATCTCCCAATAAATTAATATTTGCTAACATAAGGTCAAAATATCTGGGAAAACATTACAATTCTGTTATGATAAATACTCAAAAAAAGATTTTAAATGTGTCACTAAGCCATGTAAAATTAATTCCATTAATAATTTCACGTCAAAGTTTGGAAAATCATTATCAAAGTACACACGTGCTCGCAGTTATAACGTACAAACAACATATTCAGGTACAAACTACTCGATTGAAGTATCGACAAGCCAAACACAACTAACGAACTCAGTGTAAACTAATTTATATTGATACTGAGTATAGTTGTGTTTTTCTCAATCCTAAGTATTATTTCTAGGTTTAGAAATATATATTGCCGTATAAATACACCTTACTTCCTTGAAAGATTGATCTATCAAATACATAGGTAATACTATATTCTTTTAGACTCGCTTACATTAAAGTGTCTTCATTATATTTAAACTTTATGAGGAATATTCTCTAAAATATTTTATAGCAATAGCCATTTATAATAATAATAAAGATCTTTATTCGCAAAAAAAAAACAATGTGTTGTAGGACGAAAAGTTATTATATAATATTTATAACATTTCTGCGAAAAGGCGAAAAACTCAGCTCGAAGCTGCTTTTCAGTTCGCACCTAAATACGTATGCTGCCAATAACAGTAAAACATTTTAAAAGTAAACAATAAAAAAAGTAAAATCTAAAGCTATGTAATGGAATAAATAATTAAATAAAGAGACAATAACAAAAAAATTGCGTACATGGGCTGTGCTTTAATTTACTTTAGCTTAAGAGAGATGGTTCTAAGAGTTCGGACGCCAAACACCTGCATAAAGGTTCTACGCAGCTAAAAATTTAAAAAATTATCACAAAATTTTACGCAACGCATTACGCATTACGCAACCACTAATATTAAAAAAAGTGTGACTGTTTTAGATACTGTCGTGAATAAATCTCGTAACTGGGCTTCCCCCTCCGCCGCGCGCGATGTGTTACAGTCCTTCATTAGCGTAATAAGCTCTTTAATCCTTCAGCTATCCAGTGGTGTAATTTAATTTTGAATGGAGATGATAGATCTGTAGTTACATCATCAAACTGTAATCCTCCGATTTTGTTATCATTCGTTATTATTTACCTCATAACAAATGCCACTTTAAAGACATAAGTAAGTAAGTAACAGCCCATTAAAGTCCCACTACTGGGCACAGGCCTCCTCACTCCGAGAAGCGAGGGTTTTTAGAGCATAGACCCACCACACTGCTCCACTGCGGATTGGCAAGTGCACTCTCTATTCCTTCACTCTCAAAGTCCGATGTGACAGGAATCCGACACTTGCGGAGAGATGTCAGGTGCAGGACTGACGGCTTGACGTGCTCTCCGAGGCACGGGGGTGGATCACACCGCCAACTTCCTAACTTCGAGCAAATATTTAGAAAATCTTAATAAAAAACTCAATATTTTTGAATTGGGACTCGAACCCAGGACCTCATGTCTGTAGTCGAACATGCTAACCACTAGACCAATGAGGCAGTTTGTTGAGGCGCATTCATATAAAAAAAAACTTTATTAAATAGTATATCGAAATTTGCCTTTATAGAGTTCTCGTTGGTATCTTTCGAAAAGATTTTTATAAAAAAATAATAGTCATTTCGATTCTGTTTGGCTTTGAAGCCTGGACACTCAAGGCTACTTGACAACTTTGAAATAGTGTTGGCAGCGAGTTTTATGTATCCTCTGGACAGCATATAGAGCCAATCTCTTCATTATAAAAGAGTTGAAGATTATTAAAAAACAGATGGTACAATTCTTTGGATATACCGCGCCATAGAAACCTAAAAGTACTCATTTTTATGAGAAAAATCAAAGAATAGAAGGGTAGAGGTCGAAGCCCTAAGTGATGGTACGCTTTCGCTTGTCCGAAATTTTTTTTGTTCCAAGTCACATGTCCAAAAAATAGGAAATAAGTAATGAGTAATCTGTCCGACGTAAATAGAGTTAAATACAGTCGTTTGTTCCGTCCCATACGGACGTTATTTGCGTCAATTGCTCTGCGGGTCGAATGACGCTAAAGTGGCCCTTTGGTGTTTTTAATTCAATCTTAAGTGAACCTTTGAGTTATTTGGCTTTTAAGTTATATAAATTTGTTAATGATTGTCTAAAAGAATGTTAGTCTTTGTAGTTTATAAAATATCACAAACAAACTTAACGGTCACCTTGTAATTGATTTTGTTTTTGTATGGACTGGTGCTATGCCTCCATATATTTTGGTACGAATACGTTACCTAGAAGGGAAATAGACAATACACTTTATGACTTAAAAAGAAAGAGATGCTTATATTGCTCTGATTGTCCGAGTTGAGACAGAACTATCGTATCTTGGGCATGGGGAATGGGTATGAACAGAAGCGGAACAGCTGGATATATATACCAGTCAGGCTATCCACATAGCAACCGATCGAAAGAGGAGGCATCACCTGATTCGTCAGGATTATTAAGAATCTGTGCAGCGAGCTACGATCACAGGAGGAGGAATTCAATTACATATAAGACGGACAATCAGAATATTAGGTTAACTAAAGCACGACTTGCTATTTTCACTTTTTTGCGCAACTTATCACTCACTCACTCACTTACTTGACCAATGGACGTCCACTGCTGGACATAGGACTCACTAATGATGCCCACGGTGCCTGATTTTGTGCCGCCTGGCTCCAGCGCTACCGGCGGTTCTCCTTATGTCATCGGCCGTTGCTGTGTAGTGGTCATCATTTTGGTGATTGTGCCAGTAATCTCCACGCTTGGCAGGCGGGTTGGTGATCGCAGGTGATGACCCTCTCGCACCGATAACGCTACTGCCCGTTATCGGTTTTCGCCATTTAGGTAAGCGGGGAATAGATATACCGCCATTTATCGTTATGAGAGTTAGATAGGAAATTCCAACACCTTCCGGCCCCAGCGTCCTTTGCCACTTTGTCGGTGACTTTGGTTCTGCTACAGATCTCCTGATTTTTGATTTGATCGCGTAGAGAAACTCCGAGCATAGCCCTCTCCATCGCACGCTAAGTGACTCTGAGCTTCCGAATGAGGCCCATAGTCAGCGACCACGTTTCCGATCCGCAGGTAAGCACTGGCAACACGCACTGTTCGAAGACTTTAATCTTCAGGCACGGAGGGATATTGGACGAAAACGTCTTCCGGAATTTCCCGAACGCTGCCCAACCGAGTTGGATTTGGCGGTTGACCTCTTTATCGAAATTGGACCTACCTAGCTGGACTATGTGTCCCAGGTATGTGTATTCGTCAAGAATTTCGAGTGTCTAGTTTTCGACGATGACTGGGTGGAGCGGAACATGGATGTAAGACATAACTTTCGTCTTATCCATGTTCATTTTTAGACCCACCTGTCGAGAAGTTATGCTGAGGTCATCGAGCATTGCATTGAGATTTTCCAGAGTCTCTGCACCTCACCTCACCTCACTATACACGGTTATTAATATAATTGTGGGTTAGGTTACAAGTCAGCTTCCTCGGCAATATCTTTAAGAAATAACTTAACTTAATAGTAAAATATAGGGCAATGCATTCAGCATAAAAGATTGGAGTAATCGAAATTTATAGCGACATTTTTAACAAGAGCTGTGCTGAAGCGTGGAGTAGAACTCAAATGACATTTATTCGACACAAGAGACGTATTTCCAAAGCTATATTCATGCTATCAACTGCTTCGGAACGAGTCTATTGGCTTACATGATTGAATTAAGGACAAATATCGCTACTTTAACAGGATATCAAATATCAACGTTTTATGTAAAATCTTTGAATAAAATTAAACTGGTGCCTTCTTTCAAATAGGACGTCTTAAAACTCATGCGGGTTTTGGATTTAAAAAAGACGATATATTTGTGTAAATAATTTAAAAAGTTTTACATTACGTGCTTTAATCTAAGTAAAGATTTCGTGTTTGTTGTTCGTAACCGAAACCGAACGAATTCGTAATAAAAAAAAACACGACTTTTACGTTCAATTTCCGTAAAGTCAAAAGTCCGTAAAATATTGTAATTGCGATCATTAATTGTTCATTGTCAATGTCAAATGTCAAAAACAAAGAAAAGGATTCTTTTAAATTCAATTTCTGAACGACTTTTAAATTTAATCGATTTCCAACCGACGGGACGTTTATCAAATGTTTGCCAGGAAAGCAAAATGTTTATTTATACTATATTCCAAGCATTTATTTCATATAGTTATAACTTTTTATAACTTCCCTGGACTTCCAGAAGTAATTCAAAATCATAATAAGGCAATTCCTTCCAGCTGGTCTGGAATTCCAATAGGACTAACGAACAGTAATTGTTTTGTATATATGTCGGAGTGCAAGAGTCTGTGGAACACTGGCACCATTTGTGTATCGGCGTGGGGGCCGAGTCAATAAGTGGCAATCCGGCGCGTCTCTCGGCAGTTCTGGAGTGGCGGTCGGCCGGAGTGGTCGACTATTGAAACTGTCGCGTTCCTAGCTATTAGTGTTAATGAGTTTGTGTAAATTGATATCGGGAACATTTAGTGATTGAACATTATAATCCTTATAAAACATTATAATTGATTGCACCAACATTACCCACGAACGCCCACAAAATAAGAAATTAAATAATGGATCCCATTAATGACGATGTTGGCGGAGAACCCTACGCCCCTGTGCTTTATGCTTCTCCGTTCTCTCCTATTCTCCGACATATATATATATATATATATATATATATAAATGAATTGCTTTTCGTTAGTCTCGCTAAAACTCGAGTCCGGTCAATAAGTGGCAGTCCGGCGCGTCTCTCGGTAGTTGCCGGGTGACGGCCCGCCGGTGCGGTCGACTTTTTGAAACTGTCGCGTTCCTAGCTATTATTATTAATGAGTTTGTATAAATTGATATCGGGAACATAAAGTGGTTGAACATTATAATCTGAGTTAATTCATAAAGTGTTTGCTTGCACCAAAATTATCCACGAACGCCTACAGTATGGAAATTATGCATCCCATTAATGACGATATCGGCGGAGAATCCTACGCCCCTATGCTTTATGCTTCCCTTCTCTCATTATCTCCGAAATATATAATAATTAATTATTTGTATTAATTTTCGACACTAATGTCTCGAGAAGTTCGAGTCTCGAGAGTTTGCCAAATAAGTTTCACTGGTGACATGTGTACTTTTAAACTTTTTTCTAGGTGATATTGATATTTTGTTCTAACTTAAGGTTAATTGACACGTCATCTTTGTTAACGTGAAAAGCAATTAAGTATAATATTTCATTTTCCCGTATAAATGTATCGGATACGAAATTCTCCATTAGGGCTATAAAAATGCAAATTTCGGTGACACACCGCACGTTGCATTCTGTATGTAGTCAGCAAACACGTTTTTAATTAATTCGTTTATTTATTTTTGCGTATTGACGCCGCGAAATTACCCATTACCATGTTAGTATTGTTGATTGAGTCGTTATGGCTGATTGCTGTAAATTGATACTTAAAACTTTGCACAACGGTTTTTTTTTACAAAAATATAAACTAAAACATTCGATCCTGGTTCAGAATCGGTTATTTTTTAATAGTTTGTACACTAGTGTTTGTTTAGATCTGGGGTTATCACATTTACACGGGCTACGAATATTATGTGAATATTGGCGCGGTTTATAAATGTTATAAAGGTATTGGCACGGGCTACAAATGTAATAAAGGTATTGGCGCGGGTTACAAATGTTATGAGATTATTGGCACCGGCTATAAATGTAAAAGTGTATTGGCACTAGCTTCAAATGTTATAAAGGTATCGGCACGGGCTACAAATTCTATGAGATTATTGGAACCGGCTATAAATGTTAAAGTGTATTGGCACTAGCTTCAAATGTTATAAAGATATTGGCACGGGCTACAAATGTTATGAGGTTATTGGCACCGGCTCTAAATGTTAAAGTGTATTGGCACTAGCTTCAAATGTTATAAAGATATTGGCACGGACTTCAAATGTTATAAAGGTATTGGCACGCGCTACAAATGCTATGAGGTTATTGGCACCGGCTCTAAATGTTAAAGTGTATTGGCACTAGCATCAAATGTTATAAAGATATTGGCACGGGCTTCAAATGTTATAAAGATATTGGCACGGGCTTCAAATGTTATAAAGTTATTAGCACGGGCTATAAATGTTATAAAGGTATTGGCACGGGCTACAAATTTTATGAGATTATTGGCACCGGCTATAAATGCTTAAGTGTATTGGCTATAAATGGTATAAAGGTCCTGACAGGGGCTTCAAATATTATAATGGTATTGGCACGACCTACAAATGTTATAAAGGTATTGGCACGCTCTACAAATGTTATACAGGTATTGGCACGGTCTATGAACGTTATGTAAATATTGTCACTGGCTATAAATGTTATAAAGGTATTAGCATGGGCTTCAAATGTTGTAAAGGTATTGGCACGGTGTTCAAATGTTATAAGAATATTGTTGCGGTCCACAAATGTTATAAGGATATCGACGTGGGCCATAAATGTTATGACAATATTGGCGCGGGCTACAGATTTCATAAACATATTGCGCGGGCCATAAATGTCAGTAGGATATTGACACGGGCCGCCGGTTATCGGCCCCTGATTTAGATCACCTATTTATAAATTCTTCCATCAATAATATAATCTAAATATTCTTTATTAAAGTAGACTTCACGTACATATGTAATCTACGTAATCATTCCGAAAGACTAGGCTTTCTAAAAGAAATCAGAATACAGAATTATATATTAATACAACAACAGATATACTTCGATTTGACTCATTATTAACTGACAAACTTGACGATTCAAACGAGACTTGTTAAGCTTAGTTGAACATTTTGATTTTGTATAGGAGAAAAGCAATTACGTTACAACTTTTACAGATCTTTCTCTTAGTTCTCTTGGAAATTAAAGTTTCCTCGGGCTTTGAGCTCAAACGAAGCTTTAAAAACATCCAATAACATAATCCCGGGTTGCAATGGATTGCAAACATTAGGTAGAACAGTCAGGGGACTTGAGATTAGCAATATCGGAAAGTATTAGATCGCAAGACGTTATTTACCGACCGCCCCGACTGATTTCAATCGCTTCGATTTGCACACAGAGTGTATTTAGTACATACCGTATTGAGCTGAGACATGCAATATAAAATTGAGAGGACTATCACTATATAATTATACTAGCAAACTGCCCTTGCTTCACTCCAATAGCTCACTTTCCCTCTGACAAAACTTACCAACATAATGCCGTAATTATTTTACAGCGCGTGAGTTTTATTTCGCTATAACTCTTACTATAATTACTGAAATTAGATACTGTAAAAGCAAGTATTCAATACTAAATACTTTATAATAATATACTTATTTAATCAGACATAAATTTAAACTATTATTAATGAAATGCCATCAAAAATACATTTAACTTTTATGTTAAATGTAAAGATAAAAATGGTTGCTGTGAGTTATCATTAAGAGATAGGTAAATGCTAATAGGGACTTCTTATAGAGCTTTTCAATAGGAACAATTAAGAGGTATATAAGTTTTATATAACTGTTACAGTTTAAGCTGTGTATACTTTTAAAGTTGTCAAGACGCATGATTGTGTAACTTAAGGTATGTTCGTGTTAGATAGCGTAGGATATGGCTTTAACTTTTTTAAAGACACTTTAATAAGGTAGTTATAGCATTTTCCATTGGAATAGTGGAAAATGTCTTATTCACTCACCTCGCAGAACCGCAATTGAGATTTCCTTGGTGATTGAAAACGTAAGTACGTGTCTGTTCCCTATATCGATGCGGGCTTTGCTTGAACTGAGAGATGTTTGCGTTTATATCGATAAGCGACTGATAAATAATGTGCAAACTCGTATATAAAACAAAGTTGGATTTGTTACACCATTCATATCTAAAGAACAGTTTGACCAGTCTTTACATTTAAGATACCATAACACTATTGTTGTACACCATGAGAACATTTCAAATTAAACGACAAAACAGTACAAGAAGGCGGTTTTATCGCTATGAATGGATATCTTTGAGGTTTAACCTTTGGGTTAAAGAGAATGCTGCAACAGAAGGAGTTAGAGTGTGGTAACTAAGTTTTGGAATAAAAATAAATATACTCCAAATAAACAGAAGAACTCCTACAAAAAGAAATTGCAACATTTTCTTTGCTGTCGTTATATTAAAGAACGACTTAAGAAATAGGAGAAAATAGAAAGAAATAGGTCTAAAGAATTTACCAAAAACTCAGTTTGGTAAGTAAGTAAGGAAGTAGCAGCCCATTAACGTCCCACAGCTGGGCACAGGCCTCCTCTTTCATAGGAGAGAGGGTTGTTAAAGCATAGACCCACCACGCTGTTCCACTGCGGATTGGCAGGCATAGTACACAAGTGCACTCTCATAGTCTGATGTGACAGGATCCGACACGACCGGTGAGAGATCAGGCGCAGGACCGACGGCTTAACGTGCTCTCTGAGGCATGAGGGTCACACCACCGACTTCCCAACTTCGGGCAAATATTGAGAAAATCTTAATAGAAAACTTAATATTGATTTTTGAAATGGCCTGACCCGGGACTCGAACCCAGGACCTCACGTCTGTAGTCGAACATGCTAACCACTAGACCATTAAGGCAGTTGGGTACCCAGTTTTATATCAAATATAATCAAACACTATTATAAGCGTTACCTTATAAACAAATTGAATATCTTATGCAATGCCTTAACTTTCATCCAGCCATAAAAAGTTGACTCCAATAACACTTTTTTGAGATGTATTGTTAAAGCGGAAGTTATAAAATTATTCATTTACTTCAATCAATGTTTAAAAGGAAACGGAAGTACTCTTTCTTGTATCTTTACTCGATGTTTTGCCTCACCACGGAGATAAGCGATATAAAACTCTGGTAAAGATACAAGAGGCAGTGCAGTTATGCTGTTTGAAAGTGTTTGAAATTATTAAAGTGATAAATAATTAAAATGTATGATAAATAAAAGTGTATTATATATTGTATTAGGTATTAGTGGACTTTTAATAAATAGTTTGGAAGAAACCATTTCTGAAGATAGAGCTTTCACATTATTGTTTTGAGTCGAAATATATTTGTTTCTTATATATATGTCGGAGGTATAAGAGAGAAGGAAGCATAAAGCATAGGGGCGTAGGGTTCTCCGCCGACATCGTCATTAATGGCATCCATAATTTCTTACACTGTGGGCGTTGATGGGTAATGTTAGTGCAATCAAACACCTTAATTATTACCTCAGATTATAATGTTCAATCACTTAATGTTCCCGATATCAATTCACACAAACTCATTAATAATAATAGCTAGGAACGCGACAGTTGCGAATAGTCGACTGCTCTGGCGGGCCGTCACCCGAGAACTGCCGAGAGACGCGCCGGACTGCCACTTATTGACTCTGCCCCTCGCTGACAGACAGATGGCGCCAGCGTTCCACAGACTATTGCACACCGATGTATAGATTTTTCCGTTGAAAAGGGTGTTAAAATATTCTCCAACTATCGATAACAATACGTAACATTACTCGAGATGAATGGCAGAGAATTGATCAGTGGGAGTCTCGTTACTTACAATGCGAATTACGCTTTGTCTGAGTGAACTGTATCAATTTATGTTCAGCTCGTTCAGGTTTCAGGTTATCTGTGCTTATTATAAAGCAATTCTAGATCCTTGAATGACAAAAAATATATTTTTGAAGTGGAACTTCTTCAAGCGCATCCGGGTAAAATTGAGGGATGAATCGCGTGATTAGCGTTACGAAGATGTGCAGCGATTTTTATGCTAATTCGTTTGAAGGTTAGGTAGTTGCCACTTGTCATTTAATATACAATTTTTCATAAAATACTTCATTTAATTAATAATTTCTAATATTGCCAAAAAACAGGTGACATTTTTATTTACAAATCGTTATTTGAGCTGTCAATAAATTATTTGTATTAATTTTCGACACTTTTAATATTTTAATGTCAAATTCATTAAATTCCCAACACATCTTTCTTTCATCCTCCCTCTAAGTCTCGGAAATCTAAAGTTTTAGATTGGAACAAGACTTAAAACTTCGTTTGCCAAAGAAGTTTTACTTCTGACATGTGTACTTTGTACGCAAGCCCTTTTTTATTTGATTTTGATGTCTGACTGAGGTAGTTCTCAGAACTGGGAGCTTAGTTGTTTTTTAACATCATCATGTGTTGTTATTTTTATTGTTGATAGATTTCTTGACTGTGATCACATGTGTTACTAAGTGATGATACAGTCTAAGATGAAATTGTCTTCAGGTCATCGGGCAATCAACTTCTGGTTTCTACACAGCAATGTACCGGAACACAAATCTTTTTTTAAGTCGTACGTCTTTGCTGGTGAGTGTACAAATTCTTTGCATCACATATTTATATATATAGATATCAATTTACATGAGCTATGATAGATTGTAAGAGGAGCAGAGATACCATACTAAACTGACGTCACAGCTAGAATATCGCCGTCAAATTAAATTGTCATTAACATATTACGCATTGTGCTCTAGTTGCATTTGCTACGTTACTTGGTCAAGTTGCCAATTATTTATTTATTTAGACACTTTCTTGCACGTCTGTGAATAATATATATATCGGAGTGCAATAAGTCTGTGGATCGCTGGTCCGTGTGCAATAGTCTGTGGAAATCAGGTGCCATCTGTCTATCGGCTTGGGGCAGAGTCAATAAGTGACAGTCCAGCGCGTCTCTTGGTAGTTCTCGAGTGGCGGTCCGCCGGTGCGGTCGACGCCCACAGTATTAAACTTATGGATGCCATTAATGACGATGTCGACGGAGAACCACACGTCCCTATGTTTTATGCTTTCCTTCTCTCTTATTCCCCGACGTATATACTAAAATAAACTTAAATATAAGTGAAGTAAAAGTACAACGGGCGTCTTCATCGTTTAGCGCAACATCAGATAATTGCAGACAACCTTGGGTTATAAAAGCTCAATGTAATGAAGGAGATAGGCCATAAAATAAACATACTCAGAAATATTTACAAAATGTGTGAATATTTACATAACCGTCAAGTCTAAGGAAGCAAAAAGCTAAATAAATTTATGCAAGTCAAAAATGGCCTTATTGACAATGTCGATGCTGTGGTTTAATAATTTGATGAAACGAAAATGGGGGAAAATATTGGTCTCTTATTTTTTTTAACTATTACAAAGTATAATATTATGATATTGAAAATACAATGAAAGTAATGAGATGTTAGAAGCTTCACATTTATTTCTATTTCATCTTAAACAATAGTCTCCTGTTTTATGTTATGGTATAATAAATCTTATTGGAGATATATCTAAAATATAGAAGTGTTGTGGCCATTTTCGTGTTCATAATCCTCCAAAATGGCTCGACCGATTTTAAAGTTTTTTGTTTATTTAGTAGACTAGGTTTTAAAGTATCTTAAAGGTTTAACCGCTCTCATTTTTTATTTCGATTGTAGTATTTTTTAATGATGAATAATCGCCACCTGCATGGTTTAATCGGTTGTTCGACATAAAAGTTGACTCACTCTAACCTTTTTTACAGTCATCACATTTCTTCTCACTTTATATTTCTCTTTTTCTTACGAAACGCAGAAGAAATTGCGCAGTTGAATACATATATCGAGCTGTTTCACAATTTTTGAGCGGTTACGTGTAATTAATTGATTAATTTTTACCACAGTCTCATGGAAAAATAGTTCAATTACTCTTCAATCCATTTGTGAACGTAAGATAATGATTCAAAGTAAAGTAAATTATAAATGAAGTTGTCAAATAAACAAAAGTCGCCATTGAAAGCAATCGGATGCATACGCAAAAGGCTGGCACCGTTACAACTTTTGGCAGTGATATTTACACTCTCTAAATAATATAATAGTCTGAATTATATATCACGAAATGATTCGCATAAAGTTCCTCCTTTCATATGTTATTGAAGGCAGCACAGCTAAGCTGCTCGTGAAATATTCTCATGATTTAGCGCGCTAATCACTCCAGCGGAATGTGATGGCTCCGACAAATGGCGCGCACTCGCTAGATTACAGCGCGCTATTGATCCATCACTGCCCATTCAAAATTTAATCCCAAATATATATTGCGATAGCAGCTAAGCCTGAGCAAGCGTTATTTATTTACTGCTTAATTTCTAATGCGTACCATTGAATTACATCTACAAATTTGTTTAAAGCTTCTGAGATCAACAGTTTTCATAGATACGGTTACGTCACAGACTTCGCATTTTGTTGATTTTACTTCGTCCATTTCAATTCCTTCCATTAGATTAAACCCATTATATGTGTATCTACGATGTTCTGTAAAGTTTTCGAGTACCAACAAGGTTTTCTTATCAACAGTCAAGTCACAGACATCGTGTTTGTGTGATACTAGTTCGTTTGTTTGAACTCCTACCACTACTTTACACCCAATATATATTTATCTACGATTCTCTTTATAGTTTCCGAGTTCTAATAACGTTTTCATAGTCACGTTTATATTACAGACAACGCATTTCGTTGATTTTACTTCGTCCATTTCAAATTCTTCCATTAGATTACGATCTACAGTTAAGTCACAAACATTGTATGGTGTTTTTTGATTTTAGTTTGTTTGTTTAAATTCCTACCATTATTTTACACCCTATATAGATTTATCGAACATTCTCTTTAAAGTTTACGAGTTCTTATAAAGTTTTAATACACACGGTTAGGTCATAGACATTGATATTTGTTTATTTATTTATTTATTTTATTTAAAAAGGTTATTGCGCTTTCGTAGATTTGGAAAAGGCCTATGATCGAGTGGTGAGTAATGGTCAGCTATAATGGAGCTGTGGTCAATGTTATCTACGTATGGGGTGAGCAGTTGTCTGATTCAAGCATTGAAATCTGTCTGTAAGGGTTCTAGTGCTTGTGTCAGAATAAACGGAGCGTACACGGAGGGGTTTCCTGTCGAAAGAGGTGTTCGACAGGGATGTGTTGCGTCACCATGACTGTTCAACCTATTCATGGATAACTGTTTGACAGATTTAAAAGAAAGTTTGTATGGGTTAAGAGTGAATGAATTACTCATCAAATGTTTACTTTACGCTGATGATCAAGTAATACTTGCGTCATCCGCTAATGAGCTACAGGAGATGGTAAATACTATGAATGCAGCTTTGAAAGGGAAAGGAATGGAAGTGAATGTAAATAAAACGCAAGTTATGCTTTTTGAAAGAGATTTTTATTAAAGAAAATGTAGTGACTAAAATTGAGAAAGGTATGCTGAGATGGTTTGGGCATGTAGGGAGAATGAATGAAAGGAGAATGATAAAAAGGATTTATGAGTCAAAAGTGAATGAAAAGGTGGGAAGGGGCAAAGCTAACGTTCCTGGATCAAATCCAGGACATTTTAATTACGGGCCAAGTCAAGAGTACTCTAAACCGACGACCTTGTATGAAAGGTTTAATGAGAATGAAAGAAGCGAAGGAGATATTCAAGGATCGTGGCAAGTGGAAGGATGTTGTCTCTACCTACCCCTATAGGAATGAGGCGTGATGCTATGAATGTATGTTTTGTTTTAGGTAAAACCAGCCATTGATTCACCTTATGTAAAGTCACTAGGGTTGGATTCCCAGGAGAAACAATTTAGGAAACTATTTGTTCCAAGTTTTAAAGTAGCAGTTTTCAAACACCCATTGCTGGGTACAGACCTCCTCACTTATAGGATAGGGGATTTTAAATCCTAGACCCATCACGCTGCTCTACTGCAGATTAACACCGTTTTTTTATTAAAATGATTTATTTGTTGTAATTGATTTTTAAAATCTCACGCGGTCGGCTATTAAGCGGTAATTAATCAAATCTTTATTGCATTAGTAAAGATTATTCAAGCACATTTACATAAATCCAAGATGGTAACAAAGCGGAGGGTTCCATAGGTCGCTGCACTGCCCCACTTCCATCTAAATTAACACTGGTACTGTCCATAATGCGCCCCATCCGTTTGAGTAACGTCAGCATAAAAATATTGCGAAAAAAAGTTTGCCTATATAAATGAAACTTGTTGACCAGTGCAACTGCATCTGTGCCTCCTCTTTTTAATTCTCTAATATGTTGTTATCTTTATGAAATATACAACCTATATATTATATTTAATTAGATAAGGAATAATTCTGTATTGTGTAGTTTAGCTCGGAAAATAACACTTTTTTTTTGTAAGAGTTAAAAGTTAAAAATATTTCTGTGGGTTATCATTAAAGATAAACATATACTATCTGGGACTTCTTAATCAATCTATGCCAGTGTTTGCTATTGAATTTTTCGATTTTTCTGTATGTATTATACGTTCAAACTTTTCCATTAAGTGACTCTATCTATTGTCGAAAAATTAAATATAATCCATTGGATACTTTAAAAGGTCCAATCTAATTGATCGACTCAAGTTAAATTATATTTTTGTAAAGCTTTACTTGATAATCAATAGATGCAATATTTGTGCTGCAGAAAAGGGCCGTTCGTGCGATTTACAATATGGGTCCAAGAGAGTCGCTAAGAAACAAATTCAAGGCAGTTAACATAATGACAGTTCACTGCGTATATATATTAGAAAACTTGTTGTATGTACATAAAAACATTGACTCTTTTAATAAAAAGAGTGAATGTATATCATATAACTTACGAAACAAAAACAAACTTGTTGTAAATTCTAGTAGGCTGCATAAGATTAACAACTCATTTAAGGGTAACTGTATACGTTTCTATAATAAACTCCCACAAGACGTTCTAGAGATGTCAATTAATAAATTCAAAGTCTTTGTTAAAAGAAAGTTGATAGAAAAATCGTATTATAAGTTGCAAGA